>ML779501.1:831909-863032 GCA_009831015.1 Picea engelmannii | reverse complement strand
TGATGTACTCACTTACCCAAACGGGGCCCACATGACTTTTGGCGCTTCATCTCCTAGGGTTAGGTTTTTGGATGTTTAGGACTTTTGGCATTCTCGTTTATTGTAAAATGGCCTTCAGAGCCTCATTGTAATCATCTTCTTGCGAATGCGAGTAGCCGTCACATCTCTTCTCAGAGATAAGCTGCCACCATTCTAGCGAGTCTTTCACTCTATATTTTTATAGTCTCTGTACATTTCTCTGATTAATAGAAATCATGTATTATTGTATATTTGTGTTTATGGTTGCATCTCTGATACATTTCTGCTATATTATTGAATATCTGCAATATCTCTGTGCATTTCTTTATTATATCTCCGCTCTCATTTCGTGCCGAAAATAATCCGGATCAACTTATGAGTTAGTTAATCAATATACATAGTCATCTTCTTTGAAAAGGAACCATTAGGTAGTTAGTCAATATTTATTCAATGTAAAAGGGTCATATTTATTAAATAAGGCCCACCAAGGGTAGGTACTCATTAGTGATGGGACCATAAATAGTGAGTAATTTTCTAGAGAGAGACTACTTATAAAGCTAGTAGAATATGTAATGTTTTGTCAAGTCTTCTTATTGTATTGGAGCTATGATAAATAGGAGGTTTCCCCCTCAAAGACACCCATTGCTCTATCTTTTATGTATTATCAAACAATTGTTATATTCTATACATTATATATCATTGTCTCTCTTATTTACTTCTTTGTAGTTTATATTTCTTAAACAAATACTCGACAATTACTAATTCTGCTAATTAAGCACATTAAAAGTTTATAATTTTTAAAATTTCAAAATTCTTATTTTTTAAAATTTAATTCTATATCATTTTGCTTATGTTTCTTTTTATCCTTTCTATTACAATCCTCCTTAATAAAAAGCCTTTATTAATATGGCCTAGTCTTCCTATTACAATCTCCTTTAAAAATCAAACTTTATTAATTAGGACTTTATCCAATCCTCTATGTTTGAATACTTTTTATTTATCATAATCAATTGTATTGGATTTATTACCAAATACCAATTACTTCTATACTTCCATAGATCAAAATTCTAATACTAATATACGTATGTGATCATTTCTCATTCCTAATTCATTGATGTATGAAACTAGTAATTTTATTTATATGAAACCGAATTACATTGATAGATGCTAGATATTATTTAAGTTTTCCTTTACAAGGCTGCAACTTAGTCAAATCACTATAATCTGAAATTCCAAAGTTTTCTCTCAATATGGAAATCCTAGACTATAACCTATACCAATGAAACATCATATATATCATCAAAATTTTCAAAAAAATAGTCTTCTTTATTCACTGAAAAAATTTAGCCAATATTCCTAAAGATATTAAGTCAGTCTTTTCATGGAGAGACATTGATCAAAGAGCTCTAGTGTAAGCAAAATAAAATTAGAACCAAAGAGCATGAATATAGTCAAAGGATTTTGTAGGAGTGTTCTCAGTTATCTTTCAGATCCCATTCTCAATGCAACTCCATCTTTAGATATCTAGTATGCTTCATATTTGTTGTCCCTATAAACGTGCATAAAATAAATGTGAGAGATGGGTGATTTTAGAAGTAGAATTTCATGAAAAAGAGATTGCAGTGTGAAGTTGAAAAATTGAATTATGATTTCATTCATTGAATCATATGAAAATAGTCACCATAGATTTGGATTTGAGAAACTTCATTATCCTAAGATAGCATTAATACTAGTTCTAGTGCCATAAGTTCACAAAAGTTATTTGTGTCATTATCCAAACCAACCTTAAAAGAGATATTGTAATTCGAGGAGAGATGTAAAATTTCCTTAGCCCCGCCTTTCGGGGGGGATCCTGGGGAGGCTCCATCAAAAAAATCCCATGGAAATTATTTATGTATTTCTTCTTTAGGGGATTGATTTGAGATACATCATTCCTTATATTGAGGAAAATTAGAGAGGAAATTTAGATTTTGTATATCACATTTCAAAGGAATGATATCCCTATATTCAAAGAGATTATATTTTGAAGTCGCTAAATTCCATAGGCTATGGTTCAAAGGGAGATATTTATACCTCTTTGTGTCCTTTATAATACACTAGTTCTTGAGGACTTATTCAATGGATCTCCCCTTCCAATCATTGTTCAAACTAGTCAAGCAATATTTTTCCTTCCCATACCTCTAAAGTATAAGCATAGGTCATATTAAGGTTAGAGTTGGTCTCGCAATCATATCCATAGAGACACCACCAACCTGGTCCCTCATAACTTCTTTTTTGAAGGACATCCCATGTTAGGGATTTAGTTTTTAACAATAACCACATGAATAATTTCTATTTTCATAGGCATTTGAATTTTTAGAGTATCCTTGACCACCAAGATTGTTGGTTTTCATTAACGGCCTCCATAGTAAGGGCTTTATATCCCATACTAGGTCCATACTTACCTGTAGTATTCAAAGAACAAATGAGGTGATATTCTTTAGCTTTTGGATTTATGAAACAACTTCTTAGATTTAAAATGTAGAATTCCCATATTTCTTCATTCTCCTCTTGGATTCCAATATCATCCCAAGAAATCCATTGTTGCATCGTATATAAAATTATGATTCCATGAGATACTTGTCTCAAAGTATGGTAGCCATGACTTTTCAAGTCCAAAAATAGTTGGGTTGGGAGCCTATATGAACCATTGCTACTAATCTAGGGATCCAAGCCAATTTGGACTTTAATACCTCTGTTAATTATCCATACAACCAATTTTCTATCAGGGGCAAGGTCATAACCATTGATTTCCATATTATTGATGTGTTATGAATATGTCTAATTGGATTTCTTACCCATTCCTCTATGGATTCATGAGTAATATATTTATATTTTATTTCCTATTCCTAGAGTCCAGAGACTTGTATCAATCTCTATAAATTCTTGGCTCCAACAGGATTTTTAAAATGGAATATATTCTCTAGGTCCCATTCACATTAATATTTTGGAGCAACAAGTTTCTTTGAGGAGGTTAATACCATCCCTTTTTTCCCTACCTCTTTAGACTAGATGAGCTTAAAACTTAATGCCTAATTTTGTATAAGACTCCTTTCAGGATCCATGCCATGGACCTCCAATAGATGGGGATGGATTCTAGTACAAATTTGAAAATAACCAATTGACCACCTCTAAAGAGCCATTGATTGCACCGTGTGTTGAGTTTCTTCCCTACCTTGTCTATTAGCCACTTGTAGTCACCTCTTTGATAATTATTTTCTTTCAAATGATAACCTAAGTATTTCATTCCATCATGTGTTACCAATACCTTAAAAGGAAAGACTTGGGAGTACATAGCTTTTCCATTCTTCAAGCGGCCCTAATAAGAGTTTGTGGACTTGTCAATGTTTAGTTTCAATTCATTGATATGTTCATTATTTATTTATTAACATATTTGACTCAATTATCTTATAGAGTTTAATATTATTATTTTTAGTGTCTATTTTTTTCACCTTTTACTTATCTAACTCAATTCCCTTATATTATTTATCAATTATTATTTTTTAATCACTGTGTATTTTCTAGAATCTATATGTTCTTTATCAGCTTACTCTTATCTATGAAATATGATTCATTTGATTACTTTATGATCAATGGAGTGGCCACTAGAAACATTGGGACTTATAAACTCCAACACAGTTCATATCCATAGCCCTTACCATAATTATGATTAACTATGGAAAATTATGTTAGAATTTGATCGCACCTCAATTCCGGTCTATGCCTTCAACAATTATACATAAATTTCACTATTTGAACTATAAGCATAAACACATTGAGATGCCTAACCATTTAGCACAACAAAAAATAAAAACTAGCAATTAGATCATACATAAGTACACAAGAATTCATTGCCCAAAATCACTTGTTCTAAAACCAAGAACCAATGGGATCTTGTACCAAGGACAATGGCCCAATTATTACAATAGAAAAATTCCAACAACACTTACAAATTTACTATGGAAAAATTCTTTGGTTTTCGTGCCCAACCCTAGTCAACTCAATTGATTGTGGCAATCCTCAACAATTGTCCAAAGGGACACTTCAAGGGATTATTGTAACACACTTGTTACAACCCTCAATCCAGTGTTCTACTCCTTCACAACAACCCTTAGAGTCTTCCCTCGAAGCTGTCCCAAAAATTGATCAGCTAACTCATCCCTTCGAGGTTGTCTAAGGTATGCTTCAGGACTTTTGTACCTGCCACAAGGGTTGTTGTTATATTGGTTGTTACATCCCTCAAAATATGTCGTAACAACCCTCTAATCATCCTTTAAGTCTACCACTAGGTTGTTGTACTAGCCCCCTGTTCCTATTGTACTTGTACCAACCTCATGTATCTATTGTGCCAACTTATAGTTGTCTCCTTCCCTTGATTTCAGCTGCCACAAAACTATCCTCAAATCTACCTAGAGATTTGTTGGTTTTCCAGCCTACAACAACCCTCTTTTTGGTTGGAAAAACCCTCCTTCAACCTGTGGCTAACTCAGACTGGCAGGTCAAGACTCTCCTAGGTTGTGACTACCCTAAACTCAATTGACTGCCCACCTAGAATAGACCCAACACCTTGCTATTTTCCATTCCCACTAGGTTGAGCCCTCTTACATTCAACGGTTGCCTTCTTTTAGCAAGTCAAGCCTCTCCTAGGCTTCGACCTTCTCTCCCTAGGATGCCAACAACCACATAGACATGTGGCTAGGATTCTCTTAAGTGTTGGCTTCTCTACTTCAAGTTTTACCTACCCACAATAATAGTAACATAAAAAAATTGAGGCTTCTCCATGGTCAGATTGAGGTAACCACAAGCTGGACTGAAATCACCAGGCTCCTCCTCACATTGTCACCATAATCATGAAATTTCACATTGACCTCTCTCCTTTATATACAAGTCTTAGGGGCCATCAAGGAATTCCCTCCACAAGTCAACATCAAATTGGACTTACGTGTGGGTGTGAAACCCCATCACAAACCCACGAATCCTATTATTAATTTCCCAAGTCCCCAACTCAAAATAAAAGGGGGTTTTCACCAAAAAAAAGGGATAATATGGTTCCAATGATGATTCCCACATGCTTGGAACCTATGCCACCAGTGGGAATGCCTCCCAATGATACAAAATAATCAATACTCCCTCTTAGTGAGGGAGGCATTCCATCCTCCATAATCACCAGGAAGTAGCAATGTATCCCATCCTGGGAATATATCTATCTCTTGCACTAGATCCGCTACCACAACTGCTCTCCAATCGGTCTGATTGGTTGCTCCCCCTATTATTGAGGCAAGTCCTATTATCTGGCATAATCCCTCCCTAGAAGACACCCTGCTCCTAGGAGCCTCCCATTCCTGAGCATCATGTATGTTCATCTCAACCCATGACACCCTCCTAACAGTCTTGGAAGATTTCTCTCTCCCATCTGGACCTGAAGGTTGGCTTCCACTGAACCACTAATTCTCCCTCTGATCCTCATGACTCCCTCTGAAGTCGAACTCCCTCTAAGCTCGAGCTTCCTCTGAGTCTGATCAACCTTCCAAGATACCTGCTCCCTGTCCATTGTCACTCTGCTACTCCAAGTCATGGATCACATAGGTTGTACCCTACACCTATACATGTTTTCCTCTCTAACTCCAAGAACCACTAATGTGTCTGAGATAAATCCTTTTGGCATGCTGGAACAAAGTTACATAGCCCTTCTCCTCAATTGTTGAGGGTGAGAACACACTTCTGACACCCATAACACATTTTCCATGTGCAACACATCCCCTGACTCCGTTTGGAATACCATTGTTCTAGATCCTTGTACTACATGTCTGGTCCTCATACCAAGCTCCACATACATACCCGAGTCAGACATTGTGAAGCTCTCGAAAAAATCTTGTGCCCTTGTCATGTGTTGGTGGCTCCCATAGTATAAGAACCATGCAATCCTCCATGGCAAGCATCCTTCTTACCCAAGTCACGATTTTCTAATGAACTTCTACCCAAGTCCATCATCCAAGTCACAAGACTCTGCATTTCTATGCACACGCTGGAATTGAACTTGTTTCTTCTCTATGAATAGTCCAAGTTACGGATGGACACATAGTCTAGTTCACTCTAGACCTCTACGACTCATCTCTGCAAGTGTCCTCATCCTCTTGGATCAAATACTTCATACACTTTCATGCCTTGACAATGTGCAACTCTCTGGCCCGATGAAGACTCTATCTCATCCACCTGCCATACATATGAAGCTATCTCATTCGTTCCAAAGAACCTAAGTTGCACCCATCACAACTGACTATGAAAATTCACCGGAAGTCCATTCACAGGGTTGGAAACCCGCCACACAACATACTGTTGTGAATCGATTTCTCTTCCAATCCACCATAACTCCCAACCTACCACACCACTGAGTTTCAGTAGTCCACAAATCCTCGTCTGAACGTTCTGTTCCATGTCTCAAACCAGAGACCATCTAACCTACTGCTACCTACAAGAGTCACTATTGCTCCCTCTTAGAGCTAGCTCCTCAACACTGCTACATCTCCCTCTTAGATTTGTCACCCATGTAGATAGCTTAGATCCAACTACCCTTCTCAAAACCTCAAGCTCTGATACCATGTTAGAATTTGACCGCACCTCTGGTCTGGTCTATGTCTTCGACAATTGTACACAAATTTCAATATTTAAATTGTAAGCATAAACACACTGAGATGCCTAACCATTTATCACGGTGGAAAATCAAAACTATAAATTAGATCATACACAAGTACACAAGAATTCATTGCCCAAAATTATGTGTTCTTAAACCAATAACCAATAGGCTCCTGTATCAGGGACAATGGACCAATTCTTACAACAGAAAAATGCCAAAAACACTTACAAATTCACCATGGAAACCCTCCTTGGTTTTTGTGCCCAACCCTAGTCAACTCAATTGATTGTGGCATTCCTCAACAATTGTCCAAAGGGCCACTTAAAGGGACTACTTTAACACACTTTTTATAGCCCTCAATTTGTTGTTCTAGTCCTTCAGAACAACCCTCAGAGTCTGCCCTTAATCTGCCCTGCAAGTTGTCCCAAAAACTCATCTAACTCATCCCTCCAAGGTTTTCCTAGGTCTTCTTCAATACGGTTGTACCTACCACAAGGGTTGTTGTTATAAAGGTTGTTATAGCCCACATAATATACTATAACAACCCTCTAATCAACCTTTAATTTTTCCACTAGGTTGTTATACTAGCCCCTGCACCTATTGTACTTGTACCAGCTTCTTGTACATGTTATACCATCATGAAGCTTCCTCCTTCCCTTGCTTCCATCTGCCACAAGACTTTCCTCAAATCTTCCTAAAGATTTGTTGTTGTTCCATCCTACAACAACCCTCTTTTTGGCTAGAAAAATCCTCCTTCAACCTATGGTTGCCTCAGACTGGCAGGTCGAGCCTCTCCTAGGCTACAACTGCCCTAAACTCAATTGTTCGCCCCCTAGAATAGACCCAACACCTTTCTAGTGTCCATTCCCACTAGGTCGAGACCTCTTACATTCAATGGTTTCCTTTAGTAGGTCGAGCCTCTCCTAGGCTTCAGTCTGCTCTCCATAGGCTTCCAACAGCCACACAAACCCGTGGCTAGGATTCTCCTAGGTGCTAGCTGCTCTATTTCAATTTTTACTTGCCCAAAACAATAGTAACACAACATAATTGAGGATTCTCCATGGTTGGACTGAGGTCACCACAAGCTAGATTGAAATCACCAATCTCATCCTCACATTGTCACCACAATCATGAAATGTCACATTGACCTATCTCCTTTATATGCAAGTCTTAGGGGTCATCAAGGAAACCCCTCCACAAGTCAATATCAAATTATACTTACATGTGGGTGTGAAGCCCCATCACAAACCCATGAAACCCATCACTAATGCCTCCTGATGCTACAAAAACATGAACAAACTACATACTCAAAATGGATTGATATGTTATAAGTGTACATGAGCTTTGTATAAGGATAGTGAGTACACCTTGTCAAAAGTAGCTACTAGACAACTAGAACTAGAACTCACATAGTAATCACCACACATAATAGGGTATTACAATTCCCCCCTCACAATAGGGTTGCGACTTTAGAACCCATTCATTATCAAGCTAAAAATGATATCATTGATTTGTTTCAAATTTCAATTTAGACATCATATCTTCAATTGCATCATTTTAAGCCAACAATATCAAAGAGAATACTTTATATACTATCTCTAAGCATCAAGAGCCAATCAAGTAATGATGCAACCAATTTGAGTACAACACTAATCACTACATTCACGAATAATTTCCACATGCAAGGTAATGAAAAGAAAGGCATCAATTGATGTTATCATACTTTTTAACCTTCCACCAGATCTTCATGATAAATCCACATCTAGCTAGATGGGTGTTAACCAATCTCATCAAATATAGCTCGGTCATTTGTAATTATGTATTATTATTTATTCATTCTTTATACCCTTAAGCCACCTTAGAATTGTCATTGTAGAATTAATATCATGAAATCAACAATTATTGTCATTGACTTTAGACATCATCATCAAAATTTAAGGTTCATCATCTATTCAACATCTTAAATTTCAACACATTGTTACTAGCTTCTAAAAACATCACATTGTCAACCTAAGTCATTTCCTTTGACAAAGATTCTTGTCACTACCATTAATTTTGCAATCTTCATTGAATCAAATATCATTTAAATATTATATATATTTTTTAAATCGTACCAATATCCTTATACTTCATTACCTAGACAACAACATTATTAATGTAATTAATTACATCACTTCATCACAAAGTCATCAATATCATCAAGACCATTATTTTAGGTGGAACCATGAACATTATCAAATCATCTTTAACATAAATCCATCATCACATCAACTACATTAATACCATTGAATTGTCACAAATCATTAAACAATATCATCACTAAATCAATTGACAATCAACCGATACCATCAAGGTCATCAACAAGTCATCATCTCCATCTTCAACTTAACACCATCGAAATAACACTACCAAAATCATCAAATCAACATCAATACCATTAGAATCCTCAATATCAACACGTCACAATCAAATATATTAATCAACAAGAAGTCAATGCTAGTATCATTAACTTAACATCAACATAGCTAATTCCATGGGATCATGATCAATATACTCATGCCATTATTGAGCATTAAATTGGAAGAACAATCATCAAATCACAACATCACACATCAATCACTGGCATCATGCACCAACCATTAAATTGCATATCAATCAACATCATCGATTCTTTAAATCAATTGCACATAATTGATATTATCAACCAAAGATAAATATCAGCTATCAATGTCCTCAAGGTCATTAGTATAATTCATGTTAATAAATCATTGTCATTATCATTGAATGATCAAAATCAACATCAATCAAGAAATATCAATGAGTCGTAACATCATCATCAATTAGCCAAATTGCCAAGATAAAAACTAGCATTAAATTGTCAACAACATCAAGCCATTAAGAACATTAATATTGTGTATTAATATCATTGAAATAATTATTGCCATCAATATAATAAAAATAAACAAATCATCAAGATCATTACTTATCCTCAAAATTTAGATTTCCATCAACCAATACCATTAAGACAAGGGGTCATTAATCTTACCAAACCAATAAAAGCACATCATCATGTATATCAACAATCTTTGTCAATCCAACAAATTGCAATGTAAACATCATCTAATATACTAATATCACCAATTTGTGTCTAAATCAATCATTGAAAATGTGATTACCAATCTATTATACTACTAATATCATCAAATCAATACCACACTAATATGTTCATTTTACTTCTTTTAAAGGTTGTTGGCCTACTGTTTGTCCATAAAATGTTTACATATTACAAGGCTGAAAAACCGTGGCACTATTCCTACCACTGCAGTGATAGAAAAATCAATATTTTATTTATTTTGCATGCACTCCTTTGTCCCTTATTTCTTTTCTAATAGGGTTTTCATTTTATTTTTATTTTTTCATTTTATAAATAGAGAAAAAAAATATTTAGGATTTCATGGTAGTTTTGTTCATTTTTAAAGATTTTTAACTTCATTTTTGTCTATCACCTAACTTTTAAAATTAATTTTATTATTTTTCTCTATAATTAAATAATATAATTTCCTTAATAAAATATGAATAAACATTAAAAAAACCCTTATTAAGTACTCTACTCTTGAAATTAGGTCTAAGTTTTCTTCTCTTTTTATTAATATATGTTTATGGGTTGCCTTTTCTCATTATAAATGTAGATAAGTGTTTTTGGTTTTCAAATTTGTTGGCATTTTTTTGGGTTATTCTTGCTTGCTTTAATAGTAATTAAGGATTTTGATTGAAGTTAGATCTTCATCCTATAAATCTTGCATAAATCAATTCCCATTATCATCCATATATAGAAATGGTGCTTAATTTGGGAATATGTATGTAATAAAGTCACAATAATAGTATATGTTGCATTTTTGGAATCAATTAAATGCATACATTATTAACTTAGAGTTGCATTTATGGTTATTGTATTTTTGGCTTATCCTAAGAATTAAGGATGATTGAGAAAAAAATTGTTTAATGGAAAATTTTAATTTGTAGATGTTATTTTTCTTCTTGAGTTTAATTTTATCATAAAAATTACATTTACTTAAATGTCAATTTCATTATTATTATAGAGGTGATTTTCATTATAGAAATTGAAAATTAGTTTAATTATCAAACTTCATTTGCTTGTTATTGTAGAATCTACATTTGATTTAATTGTTTCTATAGGGTTTTCTATTTGAGGTAATCATCAAGTTTTAATTTTAATTGTTATTGTCGAATTTGAAATTCATAATGGTCATCAAATTTATTTTTGTCATTTTAGGAAATTGTTTTAGCTTGATATTATCAAAATTTAACTATCGTAGTATATAGTGATACCATTGGTATATTTTTAGAAACTCCATATTAACGATAATGTACATGCATTATGTGTGTCAAAGAGCACAACATTCTCAAGGACATCCTTTTGTATCTATTTGAGTGAAAAGTTGACACAATCTTGGTGGCATTGTAGGGAATTTGTATATTCAAGTTTCTAAGTGAATCTTTCCAATATTCAAATCCTTTGTCATTTGGTCATAATCCATGAGTTTCCGAAGGAGCCAAGGCTTATCCCATTCCAATGTAGATGCAATACAAGTGAGCCAATATAATCTCTAAATCAACACGCTAGAAAGTTTTGAAACCTTAGGCAGAGTGCACCTACATGCATTCTGTCATTTATGGATCCCAACTTATTTACATATTGACATGTATGTTAGACCAAAGTGAAGGAATTTCAATATAGAGAGGTGTAAAGATGAAATTAATGTATGTACTCTAATTTAAGTGCATTACAGTTAATTTGTTTATGATTTACACTATGCTTGATTATTGTGTCTTTATTGAATCATCTATGAAAAAACATATGTTAGGTACCAGATGTATTATAAATAGCAGAAAATAGAAATATAGCAACAATTACCAGTGGAACAACAAAATGTAGAGAACCAAAACACTAGAAATGATACCTTTATTGATATAAAGAAATGTTCACTTACCTCTTCGAGGGGGCAACCTCCAACAGAGAAACACTCTATTACAATAATTATCAAGACAAGACTTTCTCATACCTCCTACTCTTATTTACACTAATTCTATCCTCTAAGGAACATTCTAGAGGAAGATCTTTATAGAAGTGGAAGCTTTTATTAGGGCTTATTACATTATACTTGTTCACATTATTAAATAGGCCTTATTAACTAATGTCAACCTTTATTACATGGAAAATATATTATTCTACCTATGTGAAGGGTTAGGGAGGTCATGTCCCTAACATGACCTCCCCCTTGAAGAACAACCTTGTCCTTAAGGCTTGTGATGAGGAAATTGTTGCAGAATGGTGGCAATCTCCCATGTGGCATCTTTTGGAGTTATATCTTTCCATTGAACTAACACTTACTTGATGGTTCGTTGACAGAGACGATGCTCTCACTAGTCCAAGACTACTTGTTGCCGCAACCAAATGATGGTGCTATTATTAGCACCCAAATAATGGTATATATATATATATATATATATATATATATATATATATATATATATATATATATATAGATAGATAGATAGATAGATAGATAGATAGATAGATAGATAGATAGATATGGGGTAAATAAATCCACTATAGAAATAATACTATGAATCCATGTTACCACCTAACAAGTTCACAATCCATAATATATCTTAAAACTTAAGAATTACCAAGTATTGATTAATAAACTTGGTAATTCTTAAGTCATAATTCTTAATATTATGATTATAAGATAATTATGTCATAATATTATAACATTTCAAAAAAAATAATTTAAGAGGTTTTATGTTATATTTTAAAGTTTCTAAAAATAACTAAACATGGTTAATGATCTAGTTTTGTTGAAGTTGAATTTGGTTACCAATATTTGGTTATGATTGGTTATAAGTGATTGTAATGCACTATGTTTGAATTTCAATGATATTCATTAATATTGGTTTTTTGTGGTTGAATTTAGTTCATTATGGATCACATTGGATTATACGTGTTGATGAGTTACTATGCTTAATTATATGATAGTCTAATGTTGTATGTTAGTTATGATTAATTATAGTTAACTTCCGTAGAGTATAGTTTACTTTAGATTAATGATTGTATATAGTTCACTATATCTTGATTTTGGTTTAATGTGATTGAATATGGTTTCCAATTTTTTATTTTAAGTGACTTGGGTTTCACCTATTTGGTAATTATGCATTAAGAAGTGTTTCATATTCCATATTTTATATTTTTATTTCATATTTCAAATTTTATATATAATTGATGTTGACACAGAGAGAAGTGAGGCATATTTTATGGGTTAGTATGAGGGAACTGTGTAACTTCTTAATGACATGACATGTGGCATAAGTACATGCACACATTTTGAGGAATGCACATGTTCCTTTTAACCTAGCTCTAATGCCCTCCAAACCAACACACAAGCATGTCATTCCATTTACCATTTAAGTAATAAAAGGAACACAAGCATTCTAGGAATGCATGTGTGTTAGTTATGTTAGAGATATTACACACTCACCTAGTAATTATTTTTCCTAATTTTGTATGCACATGTGTTAATTATGTTAGAGACATAACACACTCACCTAGTAATTTTTTTTCCTAATTCTATTTGTCTAATGTTGAAGTAGATGAGAATATTTCCTCCTAAGAATATTTCCTACAAATTAGGATGTTTTCCAAACAAATATGGAGTCTCCTAAAAAACAGGGGCACCTCTCCTCTTCAGTTTTGACTCATTTATATTAATGGAGGAAACTCATGCATGACAACCTCAGTTTGAACACTAGCAGTTGCAATTTCACCTCGTTTTTCTCTCCAAGAGAGAATATATCACATGCATGTGGCCATGAAGGAGCATACTTTGATAATGCATGTGTTTCTCTCACCTCCACACATGTGACTCAGTTAACTAACATTGGCATGGAAAATTAACCAAGACAAGGTAGCAAAGAAGGTGGAAAATAACTTTGGTTTCTATTAGTGACTATCTATATTTCAAATGCAGCCAACTATGGCACATTCACTTAGCCATTGAGCTATATATTAGATGTATTATTCATTCTACCATTCAATGCAATACAATTAATTCATTCTTTTCTCTCATTCTTTCTTCTTTCTCTTTGATTCTTTTGCAAGATTTGTCTGAATTTTCTCTAGCTAGGTTTTGTTGACTCATAAAATCGCTTATTAAGCCACTTAACCTGCAAATGATTGCAAGGCACTATTTATTTATTTTTATTATCTATGATATATAAATATTTAAATATAGGTGGGAGCCCCTAGCAAAGGAAATAAATTTGAAAATCCCCTTGTTATAAAGAGTTAATGATGACACTTGATTTTACTTCAGTTTATTTGAGGCATCTTGATGCATCAATGATTATCCATTGGGGTTTCTCCAAGTTTTGGTGGTTGGAAAGGCATAGTTGTTCATCGTGTTTATTAGCAACAAATAGATGGTCATCCTATGATATATATATATATATATATACATGCTAATGGTTATGTTTTTGTTCACATCATCAAAAAGTTGGTGGCATATTACAAGGTTTTCATGGCATATGTGATTTGTTGTTGCAAGTGATGAGGTGGTTTTTACATTCAAAAATTGGTTTGATTATATCACAATGGTCCAACATGAAATAGTTCTCTAAGTAACACAACCTTACATGTTATATTATGGCATCGATATCTCATGTACAATGTATTTGCTTAGTGAAAAGGTTGGTGACATGATGAATTTAAAAGATTTAGAGTCTTTTGAACATAATACATGTGATATATTATACATTCACATAGCATGTTTCTATCATTTCGAACCTTTCCTTTGACATTTGTTTAATATATATGCATGTCGCATTGCTAGTTGGAAATAAAAGTGGTTTAATTCGAACAAAATTTGGTTGGTAAGTCTCGACCACCATGCCAATTGGCATTAAATCATTGATGATATGGATACAAGGCATGCGATATATTTCATATGTGGCATGGATGATTAGGTTTATATTTGTGGTTGTAGCTAGTGGAAGCATGATCTGGAATAAGAATTAATTTTTGGGGAACATGATCATCCATGCATTGAACTCATGGGGCGTGGGATTTTTGTTGAGACTACCACCCTCGAACATTTTGACATTTTCACTTTGATTGTTTGAGTTGGACTCTGGAGAAGTAATTATGTTCGACCCTAGACTGTGGTTGTTATGGCCCTTAAAATTGTCTTTCTCAAAGGAGAATCAAGCATTAAGGGAAGGTATGTGACTATATCTTATACCCATCAGATGCATGTCAATATTTGTGTTATTAATTTAGGAAAAGCTTTGTATGACTCTGAATGAGTGTGATGCTTTTCTCTTGGACTCGTTCTGTGGTGTTTTTTCTCTTTGGAAATGATATGTTCGCATGGATCCTTGATCCATATGGATGTCGGTGGCCTCCCACCTATTCCAACTGGTTCATTTTGGCAGTTTTCAAGTTTGGTAGTTTTTTTTTCCTAGTTTTCGGGTCCCTGACTTGCAGGGCCGTTTTGAGGCCCTAAACAAAGTTTTTAGGGCTAGCCATAGTCGGAAATGACCTTTGATAAATAAATAAAAAATGTGTAGTCCTCGGATAGACCTTTCCAACGAGATATCGTGCACCTAAAACGGAGATCGTATGAAAAAATTATGACCCCAGGAAGTTGATGTACTAACTTACCCAAACGAGGCCCACATGACTTTTGGTGCTTCATCTCCTAGGGTTAGGTTTTTGGATGTCTAGGGTTTTTTACATTCCTATTATTGTAAAAAGGCCTTCAGAGCCTCATTGTAATCATCTTCTTGCGAATGAGTGCAGTCGTCACATCTCTTCTCAAAGATAAGCTACCACCATTCCAGCAAGCTTGTTTTCCACTGCATTTTACAGTTTTAGCTTATTTCCTTATTGAATAGAAAACTAGTTTTATTGTATCTTTTTTATTCTGTGTCAAACATATTTTAATAATCTGTATTCATTTCGTTCTGCTCATAAAATCCACATCAGTGGTATCATAGCGTTTTTCTCCTTGCCGTCTTAATACATGTCCCCAACGAGGTCAGGGTACAAAGAATTGGGTCTCTAGCTTATTTCTATTGAGGACAAAAGTTCTCGTATGCCCAAACGACCTCTCAGGGCAGGAGAAAATAAATATGATGGGACATGAGATCCTTTCAAAATGTTGCTTGAGGAATCCCTCATGCAACAAAGGAACGAGATGATGGATAGTTTCACGCAAATCCTTTGACGACTACCAACAGGTGATGCATCTTCATCGAGTGAAGGCGTTGCCCCCTTCAAGGTACAAATAAAATTCGATATTCCTATATTTGAAGGTCGGATAGACGCAAATTTTGTAGACAAGTGGTTGAATCTACTAGAAGGGTATTTTTTTTTCCATAACTTTTCAAATATAGAAAAAATTACTTTTGTGCTCCTCAAAGTCGTTCCCCATGTCAAAGATTGGTGGGAAACTTTCTATGATCAAAAGGAAACAGAGGAAACCTCATTATTTACAATCACGACCACCTGGGAATCCTTCAGGGATGTTATTAAGGAAAAATACTACCCTGTCAGAATTTATGACGACTTGTATACCAAATGGACCACACTGCGGCAAGAAAGAGACTAAGCAGTGCCAGATTTCACAAATATCTTCCATACCCTATGCACCAAGTTGGGTATCAAAGATTTAGAGTGACATATGGTGCTCAAGTATTGCAATGCTTTGCATAGATACATCCAAACCTAAATGGAATTTATGGACATCTCATCCTTGGGAGGGGCCTATTGATATGTTGTCAAAATCAAGCAGAATCTCAAACAAAAGACGCGACAATTTGGGCCTGGGAACCCCTTGCAGTAAAAACCAGGAAAGGGTGGCCCCAACCTAAAGAACAAAGGACATAGCAAATATGGATAGTATCAGGACAACCAACCCAAGATGCAAGTAAAGGACACTAGAAAGATAAAGAAGGATACCAGGAAGTGGTGTGACTTCCATAAGAGCCCTTGGCATAACACTGTTGATTGTCGCTCAAAGTAGTTGTTGGTGGCCGAAGTGAAAGCCTCTGAATCAGATGCGGGTTCTGACTCTGATTCAAAACCAGAAAGGGGAAGATGGATCATTGATGTGGAACCTAGTGCCACTGTTTCTACCACAAAGCTCCAACCTGGTGAACTAGATGAGCCAGAAGAAGGCGAGCGCCTTTTCCATTCGCAGATGTGGGTAAAAGGCACCCCGCTGCACTTCATCGTTGATAGCAGTAGCCAGAAGAACCTCATCTCAGAAGAGGTCATCAAGCGATTGTCCCTGCCGACAATGCCACGCCTGCAACCCTACACCATTGGATGGCTCTGCCAAGGAAGCATTATCCACGTCAGCCAACAATGTCGACCGTCGTACGACATCAATCCCTTCAAAGAGGAGGTATTCTGTGATGTTGATCCTCTCGAAGTTTTTAATGTTCTTTTGGGCCAACCTTATTTATGGAAATGTCATGTTGTATATGAGTCTAGGCCTCATAGTGTTATTATTACTTTGAACAGGAAATTGTACAAGATACCCGAGGTAGTCCCTCCTAGTGTTATTTCCTTGATCTCTACCAAGAAATGCAGGAAGGTCATCTCTCAGACCGAGAAATTTTTCTTCTTCATGATTCACTCTTAGAGTAAGCGTAAGATCGCAGCCACATCCAGGGCCTCCGCGATTGATCTCTCCACACAACATAAGCAAGTGGATAAGGTCATGGAAGAATACTCAAATATCTTCTCCTCTCCTTCTGGGGTACCTCTGCACTGCCAGGTCAAGCATCCCATCGATCTGACCCCAAGAGCACCACTACCCAATGGGTATATCGATTGCCACTCTCTATTAGAAAATGAGGAGATAAAGAGGAAAATCCAAGAACTACTCCATAAGGGGCACATCTGTCCTATCTCATCGCCTTGTGGGATCCCAATCATACCGGTGCATAAGAAATACATGACCTGGCGAATCTGCATTGATTACTGAGCAATGAATAAAATCACAGTCTGGAACCAGTACCCAATTCCTCGAATCGACGACCTCCTTGATCAACTCATGGGAGCCAAATACTTCAGTAAGATTGATCTGAAGTCTAGCTACCACTAGGTCCCAATATAACAGATAGATGTATGGAAGACCTCCTTCAAGTTAAAAGAAGGTCTTTTTGAATGGTTGGTCACACCCTTTGGTTTGACAAATGCTCCAACAACTTTTATGAGGATGATGGAAAATATCCTATGACCTTTCACCAGTACTTTTGTAGTGGTGTATCTGGATGACATCCTCATCTACAACAAGAATTGGGCGGAACACTTGAAAAATATTCAGTAGGTTTTGCACACCCTGTGATAGCACAAACTATATGCAAACTTGGAAAAATGCTCCTTCAGCATGGACAGTTTCCATTACTTAAGCTACATCATTGATCAGTATGGTGTGCATGTGGATCTAGCCAAGATCTAGGTCATCCATGACTAGCCAACCCCAACCACACTCATTGAGCTTTGGATCTTCTTGGGCCTCACCAATTTCTATCACAGGTTCGTGTTGGGATTCTCTCATATCGCATGGGCCCTCAACCAAGTAACCAGGAGTGGTAGTAAGGAAAAATTTTTTTGGGGCATGTCCCAACAATAAGGCTTCGATGATTGAAGTAGCGTTTGTTATCATCCCTAGTAATTTCATTATCGTACGTGCATCATCCCTTTGAGATCGATACATATGCTTCAGACTATGTTGTGGGCATCGTTCTCACTCAACACGGCCACCTCGTGGCATATCATAGTGAGACACTATCAGATGTTGTCTGTAAGTACCCTACTTACAAAAAAGAAATGTACTCCATTGTGAAATCCTACCGCCAGTGGAGACATTACATTCTGGGGAAGGAGACAGACATCCACACTGATCACAAGCCACTATAGTTCATGCAGACCCAAGTTTAATTGCAGAATGACCACCATTAGAAGCGGTCCACATACTTACAACAGTTCCACCTCAACATCAAGTATAAAACAAGAAGTACCAATCGAGTTTTTGATTGCCTCAATCAACCTCTAGTCACGACACTCACCACGGTGCTAGACTCTTGTGGCCATGAGACCTCTGGATGGCCCCACCTCTATAAGACAGACCCCGACTTCTCCACCACCTACCAAATTTTGGGAGAAAACTCAGTGGTCAGTAATTTCCATCTTCAAGATGGGTTGTTTTTTCATCTGGGCCATCTCTTTGTTCCATCAAGTGAGTGCACGAAGCTGATTTGGGATTCTCACTATAGTCAGGCAGAAGGACACTTTGGCATAAAAAAGACAGTGGAAGTGTTGTAGAAACATTTCTACTGGCCAAAACTTCAACATGATGTCAGCAAGTATATCAGGTTTTGCACTGCCTGCGCTATTTCCAAACTGACCACTAAGAAACATGGCTTGTACACACCTCTTCCTACTCCTAACAAGCTATGGGAATCCATCTCAATGGACTACATTTCGGGCCTCTCATCCACCAAGAGGGGCAATGAATATTTTTTTGTGGTTTTTGATCGCTTTTCCAAGATGGTGATTCTGGCCGCCTGCAAGAAGAACATCACCACAGAGGTCACTGCCAAGATCTTCTTTGAACACGCCTGGGTACACTTTGGGATCCCAAAAACCATTGTCTCGGATCGGGAAAGTCGATTCCTCAGCACATTCTAGTTGAGCCTTTAGTCACTGTTGGATACCAAGCTCACCAAATCCACTGCCTTCCACCCCCAGACAGATGGCCAAACTGAGGTCGTCAATCGGATGATCATACATATCCTACGCATGTACAATTCTAAGAACCCCCACATATGGGATGAGAGTCTTCCCTATGTCCAACATAGTTACAACTGATCCCTGCATAGCTCAACTAGCCACAGCCCCTTTCAAGTGGGGTTGGGATTCTAACCATTGGGCCCCATGGATGCTGCACTAACCCTAGTGACCACCTTGGCCGACTCATCCCCTACTCCCCCAGAAGTTGACAAAGCCACCCGGTTCATTGAGCGGATCTAGCACATCCGCCAACAGGTTCATGATATTTTATAGAAGTCCAATGCCAAGTACAAGCAACACCATGATCAACATCGGGTGCCACATAAGTTTCAAGTGGCTGACAAAGTTTGGTTACACTTGCAGAAATAATGCCTTACAGAGCCCCATCATAAGCTTCTCCCACTCCGGTATGGGTCATACACCATCACCAAGGTTTTGGGTGACAATGTGTTTACGTTCAACATTCCCCCTTTTCTTGGCCTACACCCAGTATTCAACGTGGCTCTCCTTCGGCCATATTTCCCACCATTATTAGACACCTCAGAGATAAAAGAGAAGTTGACACCAACATAACCCAACCTTGACTACATGAATAGGAATCATGTGATAATATTGTGGACACATAGATCAAGGGCGCCTGACAACAGAGGATCCAACTTTATCGAGTTGTCAAAGTAGGGCAGCTCCTACACCAAGGCAAGTGGCTCACCCGTGGCCAAATTCAATAGAAATTTCATCATCTGATGGGGGAACTCAATGCAAAGGAGACCATTGTTTCTTAAGGGGGAGGATTGATCAAGATTTATTTTGGTGGCCTCCCACCTATTCTAGCTGGTTCATTTTGGCATTTTTCGAGTTTGGTAGTTTGTTTTCCTAGTTTTCAGGTCCCTAACTTGTGGGGTTGTTTTGAGGCCCTAAAAAACGTTTTTAGGGTTCGCCATAGTCGAAAATGACCTTCTATAGATAGAAACAGAATGTGTAGTCCTTAGATAGAAATTTCCAATGGGCTATTGTTCGCCTAAAACAAAGATCGTATGCAAAAGTTATGACCTCGGGAAGTTGATGTACTAACTTACCCAAACAGGGCCCACATGACTTTTGGCACTTCATCTACTAGGGTTAGGTGTTTGGATGTCTAGGGTTTTTGACATTCCTGTTTATTGTAAAAAGGCCTTCAAAACCTCATTGTAATCATATTCTTGTGAATGAGCGCAACTATCACATCTCTTCTCAGAGATAAGCTGCCACCATTCTAGCAAGCTTGTTTTCTGCTGCATTTTATAGTTTCAGCTTATTTCCTTATTGAATAGAAAACCCGTTTTATTGTATCTATGTTATTTTGTGTTAAGAATATTTTAATAATCTGTATTCATTTCGTTCTTCTCATAAAATCCGGATCAATCCTATTTTTAAATTCACTGGTTCATTTCTATCTGAAAGGAAAATTTATGTGAAATTTGGCTATGTATCAAACTGGGATTTAAAGTTCGGCTTCAGGGTTTTTCTCCCCCGACACCTTTTCATTTTTATTGTGGCTTTCCTGAACCTTTGTCTGATATTGAAACAATTCAAGTGTCCTTCTAAATGTCTCCTCATTATCATTTACTCTTCCTGGATAAGTTTCCACTTCCCAATAATGATTCCTCTCATCGCAATTATGCATGATGTTTTGTGTTTGAAAGAAGCATGTATCATATGGAGGTAGCCTTTGTTTGGGACCAAGGTTTGTGGGTTTCTTGAACCTTTGTATGATTTGCTACCTTACATTTTTCTTTCCTATAAATGTCATCACAGACAAAAAATAATTCATTTTCAAAACAATAAAGTGTATTCGGTCCAGTTTCAAAAACACGTTCAAAAAAATTATTTCATGGCTCTATTGGATAGATGACAAATTACTAAGGGGTTGAGATAATTTTTTATGCTAAACTTTAAGGTTTT
The DNA here is from genome assembly GCA_009831015.1 of Picea engelmannii. Lineage (NCBI taxonomy): Eukaryota > Viridiplantae > Streptophyta > Pinopsida > Pinales > Pinaceae > Picea > Picea engelmannii. Next base: position 841,517 of record ML779501.1, on the reverse strand, counting down.
GTATCTCTTTATATTGAAGAATATGTTTCAAATTGATAAATGGGTTTTGTATCTCTTCAGCTAACAACCCTAACACTCTTTTAACTCATTGCTAATCTTTCTATTATATAAAAAGAGCATAACCTGGTTTTGGTTTCTAGTCACTGTTGGATTGGAAAGAAAATATGATTCAACTATTTTTGTCTAATGGATATGGATAGTTATCTTTGAAGTGATTAGCATATTGAATTCTTGAGAATGTTTGTTCTCCTTACAAAAGAAATTGTTTGAAAAATGGTTCACGTTGTCATATCATTCTTGAGAAATAAATCTTTCAATTTCGAACCCAAAATTTTGAAGGAATAAACTATAGTATAATGATTGTTTTATGATGATATTTTGGTTTCTAATCTTCTTGAAGTTAAAGAGACACGTTACCTGTTATAAAAGTTCCCAAACCACTTTCAAGTGAATATTTTTTTAATGATGATATAAGTTAAATGGATTTGTTGGTTGTTCATATGTTGAGTTCTAAGGACAAACACATTTTTGTTTAAATGAACTTAGCTTGGATGATAACATTTCATTGTTTTCACAAATACAGTCTGTAATCAGAAATTACTAATGGAAGAAGGGTTCAAATAAGTTGGCATATGTCTGCAAATGTTGGTATGGTTGTTTATGGCTTTGAGTATTAAAATATGAATGAGGTTGATTTTGAAGATTTTATAATATTTTGTTTTGACTGTGTTATCACATGTTTCTGCAGGGAGGATGTTTTTCCATCGGTTTTGGCCCCTAGGTGACCAAAGGAAAAGAAAGGGGCTAAAAACCCACTAAATGATGCTTATCCTAAGTCTGTCGGGGTCAATGTGATCGTTTGGTGCATTGTGCTAAGAGGTGCGTAGATCTGGGTGGCTGAGATCCACGCACTCCAGATCGACAGTCGTTGATCATATCGGGGCCCCAACATGCGCGGATGCTAAATTTTGTAGGGTGGTCCATGAATGAAACCATGGTTTTGCGGAGGTGCTACATGTCAACCAGAGACCCACATCAGGCCTAAAAGCGGGGAAGAGTAAAACCACTTTTTGCAACCCCGATATGTGCATGTGCATATAATTCCCTATCCCAGGTCGACAAATGGTCGCTCCCCTATCACTTTCTCTCCCTCACACCTGTCCTCCACTCACCGTCCCACTGGTACCTGTCCCCTTCTCATCTCTTGCCACCTGTGTCGTCTCGCTCCACATCACCTCCATCCCATTACACCTCATCTCTCACTTGTGTGGTCCCATGATATCCTCAGTCTCCTCTTCTCATTCACGGCTATCCACCTGGCCCTCTCCCGTCTGCTATTCTATTCCGAGCATGCGCCAATCATATCGTCAGTAGCCATGTCCACTGTCAAATCTCCCCGGAGGCATCTAATCAAAATCCAAATGGCAGAATGTTGAGGCTTCCACGTCCTATAGGTGTAGAGTTGACTTGGGCCTCCCCGATCCTAATGAAGCAGTTATTGAGGTTGGTTGGTGGTGGTTGAACATCGTTTCTTCCATAAATAGAAAGCCCTAGAAATCAATTAGTCGGTTCATCAACATGTTCGTTTTGAAGCTTGTTTGTGTATGATCGAAGTTCACTTCTGGTCAGAGACTGCATGTGCAGTCTGTTAGGAAGCATGCAGTCGTAATGCCTTCAATGCAGCTACTCGAGCATGTTTCTGTGGTTTTTTCTCTGAGTGTATAGGAGTCTTCCTCATATTTTGTAAAGGGTCGATGGTAGAGAAAATCTCCTGTATTGTAAAGTTTTAATGAACATTATGGTTCTCTGATTATGTATATGCATTTGAGACTTCTTGTTTAGTGACAGTTAATCCCAAAAATAATATCTAATATCTTGCACTGCGAAAGCCCCTCTATGCTTAGACAGTCATCTTTCTTAATCCCTCTTGTTTCCCTATGATGCTGAAACAATTCATGATTGAATGATTAACTTGGCTTATTGTGACTGCATTATGATGAAAGTTTGATTATAGTGTTTTTATATTTCCTTTCAGTTTCTTTGAGATTTGAATTCGAGAAGTTATTGCGTTTAAATTGTTCCTCCTCGGGTTGCTAAAAGACCTGATGTCCTTGACAGACATCTACATTTTCTCACCAAAGTCTTCCTTCTACTCACCCTTACTACAACTTAATTACTGAAGTTAAACCAAGACCTCACCTGCTTGTGCATATCAGTCTAGTTTTCTGAGTTAAGACAATATTTTCTTGAGACTGCACCCATTTGACCCTTTTATAACCAACCTGTGACATAAAACTCTGATGGGTATCAGGCTTGCCTTTCCTACAATCTGAAGGGCGACTTCTGGTGCTAAAATTTGTGGCACCGTTGTCGGGGACAAAATTGAATATTTTCCCTGGGATTGAACAACAAATCTTACTAGTTCTGAAGGTGCATCAGAACTTAGTACAACAAATATTGAAACTGTGTGCCCAATGACTCCACTATGGTGACTCCATTGATGTGAATCCACTGGCGACTCCACTATTTAAACTATAGCTTCTAGAGGCAAACACATGAGGTCCACTCCATAGTTTCCTTTAGCTACACCTGAAGCTGAACCAGAAAAAATTGTTAGAAAGGGGAAGGCCCTTCGAGAAAGTACTTCCACTGTTGAACCAGGTATTTTTGATGATTTTTACTGTCCTCCTTTAGAAACTCTGATATTTTCTTCTCATTTTCCTATCATACCGTCTATTGGAGTTTCCGGAATTTTAAATTTTGGGAGTGTTCCTGTTGAATTTTCCCCTCCTGGTCTGAGATTGGAGGGAGAAATACTTGTCACTCTTCTCTCCCCTAAATTTTTACCTTGGTCTAGACCCCATACCTCGAGATATTTCCCCACTCCAAGTTTTATTACTCCTCCTCCTGTTAGAGTTACAAATTTTGCAAAAAGGGAAACCTCTTTTCCCTCAAGCCCTATAGCCTTTTCTCCAAATCCTTTGTTGTTTCCCTTTCCTCCTGGAAGCTCAGTTCCAGTCTCCTCAGTTTGAACCCCTTCCCCTCATAGTTTGCCTCCACCTATTATCCCTAGGTGCTAATCCCCCTAGAAATAGAATGGACACCATAATAGTTGCCTGATATGCTCCTTTCATTCTGCCTCAGCCTCTTAATGCCCTACCAGCTAGTGGCCACCTTAAGAAGCTTCCTAAGTTCACAGGAGAGGGATATATAGCTACATAGGAGCACCTTGCAACTTTCTATAGTTATGCTGATAACTATGTCATAGTAGACAAAGATGTGTGGATGAGGATTTTTGTCCACAGTCTTGACGGAGAAGCCAGAAAGTGGTTCAGAGCCCTGGCTCCTGGATCCATCGCTAGAATTGAGGCTCTAGATGATGTCTTCTTGAGACAATGGGGGAATTAAAAGGACTTCATCTATTATATCACAGAGTTCGGGTCCCTAAAGAGAAAAGAGGGAGAGTTTATCTCTAACTTCTCCAAAAGATTCAACAAAATGTATAATAAATTCCCCGTTGAGATAAAGCCTACAGAGGCCTCCGCCAAAATTACCTATGCCAGTGCCTTTGACCCTGATTTTTGCCTCTTGTTAAGAGAGAGAAGAGCTACCTCCTTGGCTCATATGAAATATGCAGCCTTGGAAGTAGAATATAACATATTGGCAGTTGACCCACTCAGGAATAAGGCTGATAGAGACAGAGGAAGGGGAAGATCTGAAGCCTCAACCTCCAGTTCTTCTGCCCTCCCTCCTCAAATGAATGAAGTAACCAAGTTAATGAAATCACTTTCAGCTAGAATGGAAAGTTTGGAATTGGAGGGAAAGAAGACATACAAAAATCCTCAAAATGTTGATAACAGAGACAATTTCAGGAGGCCGAATAACAATGCTCCTCAGATTATGCAAAGAGAGCCTCGGAACAGAGATAGGGATGATCGAAAAATACAAACCCCTCTTCAGAACAACCTTGTCGCAGATGATGGTGGAGAGGAAGAGGACCTTGACCCATAAATCCACTGTCTTGAAGACGCATCTCCTTCTCCTCATTCAACTTAATCAGCATACGAGGAATCTCTCATGGACATTCAGTTAAATGAGTTGAGTAGGGGGGATAAGGCCAACGACAACCCAAATAGATACAACCTCAGGTCCAAGAAGAAAGATGGGAAGTCCGACATCCCTAATCAACCTCCCAGAGCAGACAAGCCTACCAAATATGCAGCAAGTAGCAAGGAAAAGAGAACACGAAATTCCTAACCAGTAGCCAAATGTTCTATCCCAGAGGTAAAATAAATTTTGAAGCCCCCCTCCTATTTTAACTTTGAGCATGAAATTCAGAAGATTAGGATCCTGGTACCCCTTTTAGATCTGGTCAAGCATGAAGACTTTTATAGATCCCTATCTAAATTGTTGTTGCCTGAACCTATGTATCATCCCTCAGACTTGATCAATTTGCAAGACGAGAAACCATCAGTCATCTTAGGTCCCATGGTAGAAGATAGATACGATTCATCCCCTCCCTTCTACACATCACTGAACATGCATGACAAGGTACTCCATAATTTTCTGATGGATTCAGGGGCCTCTCATAATCTCATGCCCAAAATTGTTATGGAAGAACTAGGACTAGAAATCACAAAGGTTTATCATGACCTATATTCCTTTGACTCTAGGAAAGTGCAATGCCTTGGGGTCATCAAAGATCTAATTGTGACCTTGTTCCAATTTCCCATGAAAAGTATGGTCATGGATATCATGGTGGCTGATGTTCCTCCCAAGTTCGGCATGTTATTGTCAATATATTGGATAAAAAGACTTGGAGGAACATTGCAGATGGACCTCACATATGCTACTATTCCTGTGTTTGGGGGAGAACATAGAAGACTGCACAAAGAATCTCAGTTGGCCTATATTATTAGTGATGAAGTTGACCCCACCAACCATCCTATCTTCTCACTTGACATTGATTTTGGATCCAACTTATTGCAACTCACCGATGCCCCTGAACCCCCTCTTGAAATCAGAAAGAAGTCCCTTACTCTCTATGAAGATTCTCCTCTAATTACCACTATTTAGAAAATGTTCTTTGATGGAGCCTCTTCTAGAGAAGGTGTTGGGGCTGGAGTAGTTTTTGCATCACCTTGTTAAGAAGCCATATCTTTGTCCTACAAGTTAGAATTTGAAGCTACAAATAATGTAGCAGAGTATGAAACTCTTGTTCTAGGTTTGAGGGTTGCAAAGGACATGGGAATTGAGGATATATCAGTGTTTGGGGATGTTGAGTTGATTATCGAGAAGATCATAAATTCTTATCAGGCCAAACATCCTCAGCTCAGAAGTTACATAAATGAAGTGTGGGATATGATTGACATCTTTTTCTTGGCTTTCAACATTTCATTTGTTCCCAGAGAAGAAAATGTCATGGCCGATTCTCTGGTTGTCTCAGCAAGCCAGTTCAAGATCCCACTACCACCTAAGTTCAGGTATGATGTTGAGATTAGATATAGGCCCTCTGTACCTGATAATATCAAGCATTGGAAGGTGTTCGAGGATGATCTTGAAATCATAAGATTTATTGAGTCAGTTGATGATTTCTCTGTATTACACATTGATCAGGATCATGATTCTGAGGGTGACCCTCCCCTGAAGTATTTTTGAATAAAATTGTTAATCACCATATTGTTTAGGTGCCTAGCAATCACATTCTAAAGGGACTAGTTCCTTTAGAAAGATTGTTCGATGGGAACAATGTGACAATAAAGGATAAGGTTTCAAATGAGGATACTGATGTAGCTAAGTGTAATTTTGGCATGGAGAAGAATCCAAAGTTTGTCAATATGTCAAGCAACTTGTTAAGGGAGTAGAGGGCCAAGTATGTTGAGTTATTAAAAGAATTCATTGATGTGTTTTCCTAGACCTATGAAGACCTCAAAATGTATGACACCAATGTTATTGAGCATAAGATCCCATTGAAGGAGGAGGCCAAACCATTTAGGCAGAAATTAAGGAAAATAAATCCTATGCAGCTGCATATTATGGAGAAGGAGGTAAAGAAGTTGTTGGATGCCCAAACCATTGTCCCTCTGAGATATTCTGAATGGGTGGCCAACTTGGTCCCAGTAAGAAAGAAAAATGGAGAAATCAGACTCTGTGTTGATTTCAGGAACCCGAATAGAAACTCCAAGAAGGAAAATTACCCTTTGCCAAAGATGGAACACATATTGTAAAGGTTGACAGATGCATCTAGAATTTCCATGATTGATGGCTTTTCTGGCTACAACCAGATCTCTGTCCTTCCTGAAGATAGAGAAAATACAACTTTCACCACTCTTTGGGGCACATTCATGTATGTCAAAATTCCCTTTGGATTGATGAACTCATGAGCAACCTTTCAACGAGCCATGGACATCGCCTTCATTGGAGAAAGAGATAAATTCGTGGTCATTTATCTGGATGACATAACAATCTTATCCAAATATGATAAAGAACATTGTCAACATCTGAGGAAAGTATTCTCGAAATGCAGAAGGTTTGATCTCTCCCTAAATCCCAATAAGTCTTTAGTTGCCATGCAGGTAGAAAAATTGTTGGGGCACATAGTATCAACTGAGGGAGTCAGGATTGATCCCAACAGTCCAAACCTTGTCACTCCCGAGGTCCAGGAAAGAGGTTTAGTCTTTCTTGGGGAAAGTTAATGTTTTGAGAAGGTTTGTTTCCAATTTTGTTGAATTGGTGAAGCACATCACAACCATGCTTAGGAAGGGGAACGAAGTAAAGTGGACTCCTAAGACCAGAGAATCCTTCAACCAAATAAAAAGGGCATTAACTGAGGCACCTGTTATGGTCAGTCCTGATTATTCCAAGGATTTTCTAATTTTTTCCTATGCCTCATTTGATACAGTGGCAGTTGTTTTACTGCAGAAAAATGATGCAGGCTTGGAGTAGCCTATTTCCTTTTTTAGTAGAGCACTAAGAGATGCAGAGATCAGATATGACATCATGGAGAAGCAAGCCTATGCCTTGGTAAAATCCCTCAAAGCTTTCAGAGTCTATGTTTTTCATTTGAAAATCATCGCATATATTCCTTCAACTTCTGTGAAGGACATTCTCATTCAGTCTGACATAGATGGGAGAAGGAGCAAGTGGATTGCCAAAATCCTCGAATTTGATCTGGAAATAAAACCCACCAAGAAATTTAAAGGCCAAGGTTTAGCCAAGTTGTTAGCTGAATCTAACTGTAAATCTTTGGGGGTTAACTTCATCAACACTTGCTCAGAAGATCAACACTCTAAGTTGTCTGACAGAATTTCTCAGGACAACCCTTCATTAGCAGAATGCGTCTGGTATAAAGACATTATATATTTCCTGTAGGAGTTAAGGCTACTTGATGGTATGGGAAAAAGAAAGGCAAGAGATTTAAAGCTCAAAGCAAGTAGATATTTCCTTATTGACCAGGTGTGTTCTTGAGATTTCTAGACCCACAGGAGGCCCAAAGTATTATGTTTGATTTTCATGACAACCTGTGTGGAGGACATCACTTTTGGAGGACCACGGCTTATAAAATCCTCAGGGCTAGGTACTTCTGGCCTACTCTATTCACCAATGTTTGCACAAAGATCAGAGCTTGTATCAAATGTCAGAAATTCTCAGGAAAGCAACAGCTCAAGTCCTTTCCATTGAAGGATGTGGCAGCTCCGGGACCCTTTCAATAGTGGGGCCTGGACTTTATTAGGGAAATTCATCCTGCATCAAGTGCTCATCACAGGTGGATCTTAACTACCATAGATTATTTCACCAAATGGATAGAAGCCATCCCCACAAGGAGTGTTTATCATAAATTGATCATTGGTTTCCTGGAGGATATTATAGTAAGATTCGGTTGTTCAAGCAGGATTGTCACTGACAATGTTGCATCCTTCAAGTTTGAGCCATTGATCAAATTTTGTGAGTAGTTCGGAATTTCATTGATCCAATCTACCCCCTACTACCCCCAAGGAAATGGACTGGCAGAGTCCTCTAACAAAATCCTGATAAAGATCATCAAAATACTACTAGAGGACAACAAGAAGCATGGGATTCAAAGCTCAAGTTTTCTTTGTGGGGTTACAAAGTGACAATAAAGAGGTACGTAGGCATCTCTCCTTTCCAACTCATATATGGGACTAAAGCAATTTTTCCTTCTCACCTTGCCCTGCCTGTAGCGAAATTATTTCAATACTTCCATGAAGAACCTGATGATGTGATCAGAAGAATTCATCAACTGGTAGAAGTCCAGTAGACTAGAGAACAGGTGAGGGCCAAAGTGCATGAACATCAACAAAAAATCAAACAAGCCTTCGACATGAATGTCAAAAAGGAAGAGTTTTAGTTGGTAGATTTAGTACTAAAATGGGGTGCGGCCAGACAAGACAAGGGTAAACATGGAAAATTTGAATCCCTTTGGATCGGTCCCTTCAAGATTTCTGAAGAATTTCCTAACAACACTTACAGGTTGCAAAATTTGGAGGGAGATGAAGATTTTGGTGGACCTGTAAACAGGCACTTTCTGAAAAAGTTTTTTGTTTGAGCCATGAATGGTTCTTCCATATCATTATAAATATCAATTTTATTTCTAATTTTGCGACTGACTCCACAACCCAACAGATGACGATTGGAGTTGCAAAGGAGATCTTAGAGCCTCGCAAGGAGGACTCTATCCCCCATGGAGCCTAATGTTATCACATGTTTATGCAGGGAGGATGTTTTTCCCTTGGTTTTGGCCCCTAGGTGACCAAAGTCAAAGAAAGGGGATAAAAACCAAGTAAATGGCATTTATCCTAAGTCTGTCTGGGTCAATGTGATCATTTGGCACATTGTGCTAAGAGACACATAGATCTGGGCGGCTGAGATATGCGCAGTCCAGATCGACGGTCGTTGATCGTATCGAGGCCCCAACATGCACGGACGCTAAATTTTGTAGGTCGGGTCATGAATGAAACCATGGTTTTGCGAAGGTGCTACATGTCATCCAGAGACCCACATTGGGCCCAAAAGCGAGGAAGAGTAAAACCACTTTTTGCAGCCCCGATATGCGCATGTGCATATAATTCCCTATCCCAGGTCGACAAATGGTCACTCCCCTATCACTTTCACTCCCTCACACCTATCCTCCACCCACTATCCCGCCAGTACATGTCCCCTTCTCATATCCCGCCACCTGTGCCACCTCGCTCCACATCACCTCCATCCCATTACACCTCAGCTCTTGCTTGTGTGGCCCCATGCTATCCTCAGTCTCCTATTCTCATTCATGGCTATCCACCTGGCCCTCTCCCGTCCATTATTCTATGTCGAACGTGTTATCCCCGATATCTAGGGATAACTAGGAGATTATGTCTCGAGGCCCACATGGTCCTAGACATGGAGTACGAGAGCAGATTGACTTGAGCATGACCCTTGAGGGCCCATCTTTTCTTCTTCTCAGCGAGACTTGTCCTGTCAGCAGTACTAGCCTCCATCACTACCGGCCTGGGCTTGCATCAGAAAAGGCTCTTGCTCCATGAGGTAATTGGTCCGAGGTATCATGGTATGTGTCATATTTGATCATTATAACCTTCTTATGTATGCAT
>ML779501.1:787711-807290 GCA_009831015.1 Picea engelmannii | reverse complement strand
GTATCCATGTGATTGGGTCCTTGCCATCAAACTTCCTCATATCGATCTTAGGAACATGGTTGGTATTCAAACCAAAGTTGGAGTTTCTCCATTCTTGATTCACCTTCCTTGTGTCCTCATCATGAATTTCATGGGATACATTTCTACTTTCAGGTGTCCTCTCTATTAGGAAAATTTTCAATCCTTCCATGATCTCCCCTATTAAACCATCCATATTAGTATTTATTGCCTCAAACTTAGCTTTCGTTGAATCCATCATCTCTTGTAGTTCATCTTTTGTTACTATCTTCTTTTGTAAATCATTTATGTCCCTACACATTTCTTCACCTTCATCAAGAGTCCAAGTAGGATTTTCTAGAGGCTTATTTGGTGTAGAAGTTCCCTTTTTTGGTGGCATGTTGGCCAAGTATCACTTTAAACCTTGATCTTGAGGTGGTTCTGCTAGACAATCTTCATTTTATTGTATCTCCAAAATTTCGGCCCTTCTGAGTATGAAATTTTATTTTTTGTAGGTCTCTGACATTTCTTCTCTGCAATGCCACAATTCTGATAAAAATTGGATGTGACAAGTGGAATTTACAGTAACTTCCTCACAACTTGTTGATTTTTGGCCTTTCCAGGAGATCTCACTTGTATAGCACGCCCCGCACAAAATATTTGATATAAAATTCTAAAAATCGTAAAAAACTACTACGGGTTGTCCACTATCCAATGAAATAGGTCTCACTCAATTTGGATACTCTAGGAATAAGTTATTATTGTTTTACTCGGGACACCTACTTGAGACTAGTCAATAGGACTAATCAGATACCCTATCTTCCACAGGGTGTAACTACAAATTTAAGATGACCCAGAAGCTAAAATTGTTACCACATATATCTTACTAATTTCTTTGAATAACCTCTAGATTTCATGGTTTGAAATATTACAGAACAAATTTTATAGTGAAAATTTTGTAATGACTCAATTCAGGATGGTTCCAGAACCCTATCTTACAAAGGATGTATCTCCGAAAGTATAAGGCCTAGGGAACTAAAATTTTAACCCAGCATACCTTGATCCATCTACTAAATATCCCCTAATTCATTCCTTTTGAATCATTGTAGAAAAAAATTTATAGTGAAAATGCCAAGGTGTCTCAGATGTAGCAGCGAAACCCCAAGACTTTGAGCTCTGAAACCATATGTTAGGAACCAAATATCAATATAGCATATAAAAACCTCAGAATAAGTACTCAACGCCTTGAAAAAGAGATAAATTCAGATAATAAGCCTCTTTGAGGGGGAAACCTCTTTATGCCCACATAAATGTCCAATTACAAGATGATTCCAAATGAAAATGTCTCCTCGGTATATATAGGAGACTAGGAGGTATAATTACAACTAATGGACTAAAGCCAACATAAATAAAATAAAATTACTAATGTAACATGCCCCAATTAAGGGATAATGAGCCACTATTTAGGGCTTAACAATAAATTATGGTCATCATTTAAGCTTTGTTTTAGTCTTGATTTTTACCTAAAGACACCAATTGTCTATGTATGGTGTAACATACCATCTTTGACTTCTAAGTCTCATTTTGGTCCTTACGCTTTGGTTAAGAAGAATGTTCTTGTCTATATTTTAGAATTGAATAAATAAAAATATTTGGATGGTTTTGCAGTCTCATTTCTGAGTCATTATGTATCTTTACATCAAATTTCCATTTCTATAATTGTTCTTCTTAAATACGAAAGTTTATGTTACAAGCATTTTAGTTTTCTTTGATATATCATATTCTTTTAAAATATAGCATTAGTCCCAATGACATTATTTCTTGAGGATTAATTGAACTTTTTGCAAAGAGGCTATAAACACAAGGTAACAATCCCGACTATTTTATTCTAGCCAAGCAAAATTCGAAGATGTTGGTATTTGGATAATCCATTCCATTTCATCAACAGGTTTGTTGAGGAAAAGATATGAAATGATCTTACTCAAGCATTTTCAGATCTTGCTTGGCTAAAGCAAGATAGAAGGGAATATCACCCTAGGGTTTATAGCCATAAAAAATGTTATTCTAATTTACAAGTATTGTTTACAAGTGCTTAGGTTGTTTTTTATAAATAAAATCTTACTGAAAAATTCATTATTTATGTGTTTTTTCGAACATAACAGATGTTGAAATAAATATAGAGACAGAAGTAAAGATACCAAGTCGATAATCAAAATAGATGAGACATAAAGCAATCCTTTATTTCATTCCAATTCATCAAAGAATAGTTATCTTTACAAAATTTCTTGAAGAAGTTTTGGACCAAAGTCAAACTTAGACGTCCCCGATGAAACATACAAAAGGAATGTTGACAGAAAATAAAAAAACTAAACTTTAAAAGCTGGATCAGCTTGCCACAGATTGTTTTCCACTCGACTTTGCACAATAGTCTTTGTCAGTCATGAAAACTAATTCACAAATAGAAAAGTCTACACAGACTATCAAAGATAGATCAACACCTATGAAAAACAAGTTTTTGAATGATGTAATTCAGCCTGGAATTTGGTTGTCTACAATAAGACCCTACTATCATATAAAATAATTAGGCTTCTAATGAATTAGGGAATGAATGAAAACTGAATTATCTCAACAAAAACTCAAGAGAAAACCTTAGTATGCTTCTCCTTCTATTTCCCTCTTGTTCCTCCCTTTTCTTTTTCCTTTAAGCAAATTGGAATTGGTTGAAATAGTTGAACTACTTCATTAGTTAAGTTAACAAAAACTCAACCAACTTTTTTTAGTTAAGGGGGAAAAGTAATAATCATAATAAGGGTTTTTATAAATAAATAATAACTAGTAGGTGGGACCCCTTGAGACTCCCTTTAGCTTTTAACAATCACAACACACTAGTTAATTAAACTAAACATCCCTCCTTGTGACTCCCATCATCACATTCATATTTGACAATTTATCTCAATAATAATTGAAATTATTTCCAAAATATATTACTCATATATCCAAAAAATAATGTGTTGTCCAAAATTGCAGAAGTCAACTGTTATCATCAATTTATAAATTAAAAAAGCTTAAAATCCATATTTTCCACTCTGAGATGCAATCCTTCCCTTGTTGTTTTTGTCACCTTTTGATCTCTCTGAAATTGCCTTAGGCTATGTTAAGCCTTTAGGCCTAATCTCACTTATCACATGAGAGAAATCATCCCTCAAATGCATCCGGGAGGACACGGATTTATCAAAGCCATTGGAGGGTGAGGAAGGAGCAGCAGTGGCTTTTCCCTTGTTAGGAGCATGGTGGGCCTTAATTTTCAACCTTTTACTCGTATGGGAAGATTGAACTGGTGAGTGGACATGGGCAGATTGGACAATTTTATTGATAGGCGGGGGAGCAGGTAAGGACAAATTGAGCCATACACGATGTTGGGATATTGTCGGGTGGACAATCTCTTGTTATCCGTCATTTTCAAGAACTTTGGGCTGCAATGAGACATGAGGGGGCATGGGGATACTAGGGACCTATGGGGCTTGGAAGGGAGGCCTTTCAGGCCTAGGTTGGATGACTCCTTGCCCAATCAAATTAAAAAACCTAGCCTAAAATAACTGGCCTAACTCTTGCGAGTCAGCATCAAAGTGTATGGAGAATCTTGGCCTTCTAGGGCCCCTGTTCCAATTACCTCTTCCTCAATTACTTATGCCATGGCTACCTCGGCTGAAAAAGCTCATTCATGTATGCATAATTGATTAGCAAATAGTCTCTTCAACAACCATACATGACAACTCCTTTTAAAATATGAAATAAATTTTGGCTCAGCAACATATCAGACTCATGCAATCAAATCCATACAAATTGTCTAATCATTTTCAATGAGAAGGGGGTGAGAAAAGGTTCTGGTATATGTGAGGGGTTGTATTGAGAAAAAAATGTTAAAATGAGGGGGGAAAGATCATGGTTACTGCTCATAGACAACAAACAATCAATTGTAATGTAAAGAACATGTCACTGTAATCCATCCAAGAAACTACGATTTCAAACTGTTACAATACATAGTTCCTCTTAACTGTAATTAAATTTTAGGAACAAGGAGTGGATAATGAATATGGGAAGGTGAGGGTATTGTAATTAGCGAAAAGTGAAATAATGGTAGGGAAAAAGACCAGATATTGTTCATAAAATCAATTAAGTAATCCATAAAATAATTATGTATTTAATGCAAATGATCCAACATTAACCAAATAATTACAGTGATCAATTAAACAATCACTGTGTATAACTTTCTCATTGTTCACATTTGAATTTTTAACACAGTGTCATCATACTCAAAATAACATGCCCTCCAAAACAACCTGTATTAGAATTATATTTCCTTTCATTCGTCCCATTATATTTAAAACAAATTTCAAATGAACACACAGTCATTTGTATCGAATATGTTCAACATCCAAACCATCAACCATTGTCATAAATTAATCCTTCAAATCAAACACATACACAAGTTATTTTAAAATCGTTCCTGATTCCACTCCTCACTTCAATTTAACAATTAAATTGCAATGAAACCATAATTTTATAGAACCCATGCCCATCTTTGATGGTGTAATCAAATGATATGATGCATGATATCCATAAACACACACAATAGACAACCAAGTCCCAACTATCAATCTTTTCAATTGCAATGATCCTGATCAGGCAATTAAAACACACAGTAACAACAATCATCAATTCAACTTATACCATGTTGTAGGAAACCCACACAGATCAACGCATAATGAAAGAAGCATTGTTGTGACTTAATCAAACCATAAAATAATGTTGGGTTAGCAATCCCATTGCTACAACACAACAAACAATGACTGTGTGTCTATTTTCATTTCTCAAATCAACCAATTAAACATGTGGAGCTATCAATTCAATTGTCACCATAAATAATGCAACGACTATCTACCAATAATAAAATTCACTGTCAATGTTATTAACAAAGATGAACCAATAATCACCATTGTCGACACTACTCCACCAACTCATAATAGTCAACGATATACTGAACTGGTTCATTATCAAAAATGGGCTATGAATAATCAAGGGTGGGCTCTGAGTAATCAAGGGTTCACTCTGTGGAGCCAACACAGGGAGACTGGAGTTGACCACCAACAACAGGTGATAACCCTTTGAGACAACATGGTGGACACACAGGCCACATAACTAATAGCTTGCAAGACATGGTGACAGCTCACCAGGTAGGAGAGATTATGAACCGAGGAGTAGAGGCTTCTTACTGACAAGTAATAACACCGATAACACACAAGGCATAACCCTCATGGTTTTACCAATCAATCGAATAATGTTGGTACAAAAATAGAGCCATGAAATAGAAACCAACCCTAAAACAAGACTCTTGGAATAATAGCCATCATAACCAATTGTGCAGACCCCAAGAACATAAAACAAACCCACAACCAGGTGAAAATGATATGCAGTGACCCAAGGTGGCTCAAAATTAAACACAACAACCCTATAACACCAAATACAACTAGGTATGTTTACCAGAACTGTGTGGAGATGGTGAGCAGGTCTCAACCAAATGAAACCCTCCAACAAAAACCCATAAGACAATAGAGAGCCTTCATGGCTTCCACCACATAGAATAGTAAATGAAATCATGACTTCAACCACCCAGTTTTCCATTTGCAGCAAATACCACACAAACAACCATTCTAGAGAAACACCAGAGTTCACATAGTTGTTAGCCTTAAGAAAAACACAGACCAATACATCACTAATCCAACATCTATTTCATAAACATAGTGAGTTCATGGGTGGCGAAAAAAACATACCTGTAATCAAATATCCTTAAAAACGTGAGCTCAGTCGAGCAGTTCTTCCCTCGCTTGATAATCAGAGCTTAACCACAATGAACAATAATTGAACAATAGCCAAGCTAGGGTGACGACCAGTGGGAGGGGTATGGTATGGCGTGCAGTAAATGCACGTCGCTTCCATCCTCTTCCCCATTCAATTACATAGTACACGCCAGGCAACCATCAATTAATCCATGCATCAAAACTAGCATCCATTACTTGCCAACTGTGCCACCCTATTTCACATTAACCATTGCCAAACATACCATAACGAATATCAAATGTGCCTTCATATAACTCAATAACATCTCATAGCTACTAACATCCACTAACCTTTCTAGTTAGGACTAACATCAACCTTTTAAAATTTCAAATGCATATAGTGTAGCATAGTATGGCATAGTTTAGTTTTTTTTTTCTTTTTTCCTTAGATTTTTCATAGGTCTCTTTTCCAATGCTCTTATTTCTTTTTATAACTAACATGTGTCTTGTGCAGGTACAACATGTGATGATTCATGGCGCCAATAGCATTGTAATAACAGTTGTCATAAGCCATCATGACATGGAACTTAGAGTTTAGAGCAATGAAACCCACACATAGCATGCATTATCCATTTGCCATTATGTCGCAAATAAAACCAAGATTTCATCATCAATCAAGTAGAACCTTGTAAGCAGTGTCGAACAACAAAATAAACATCAAATAAGAACCAGATCTAATCCTCCAATCTACAAGGGGGTCCCACCTACTAGTATTATATATATCATTAGCTTATAATAATAGGCTTTTAGCAATACTTTGCGGGCGAAATCCTCGTTGCGATTTTTTATCGTCAACAAGGTTCTTTGTGTAGGTTTCATGGTTTCACCCAAAATTAACATTGTATCAAAGCTTGTAAAGAGAAAAATTGATTTAATTCACATGGTATCAAATTCCAAAGGTTTCTAAGAGCAAGGCACATAGGGACTCATTTGTGGGTACATAAAATTGTAGCAATTAGAAAGAATGGAATTTTAGCAGTCAACACTTCTTACACCACATAATTATTTTGAGTGGAAGAAAAAGATTTTAATTATTCTTATAAGTATAGGATTATACCAAATAACAATGGAAACAAAAGCAGAACCTTTTTTTTTCGATGAGAAAAATGATTTTCTCAATAGATAAGATATGGCTTTCAGACTTATCTGCATGTCTATTTCTCCTAAAATTCAATATCATGTTGAATCACTCTCAACTAGAAAAGAAGTATGGACAAAATTGGAGGTCATATTCGGGATAAAGGAACATTCTGAAGAATGCATGTGGGAGATTGATAAGACAAAGCCAACAGAAAATCCATTGAAAGTAAATGCATCTCAGAAGCCAAATGAAGAGACTTTTGCACATCCTCTTCTTCTAGACATTCAACATGGTGTCTCCTCTAGTTCATATTAGATTTCAGATCTGATTTTTGAATCATATTTGGAAGATCGTGAGCATGTATATGATGAGCCACATCATATTCCCAAGTGGGCACAATCTATCCTACCGAAAACCAAATATATTGTATATGATCTTGTGGACCCGAGGAGGATGAGATCCTTTTTTGAGGAGCCTTCTCATGCACTCACAATCACAGAATATTCAGTAATTCCCATGCATTACTACATGGTTCTGGCATCCTACCCTCCAGCCTATGCAGAGGATGAAGGGAGTCCATATTGGAAAACTACCATAAATGAAGTGGGTTTGGATCTTCCTCTTTCCAATAAGAGAAAGTGGATATATGTGGACTGATGCATGAGCCTGTTTCAAATTCAACTCAGTAATTGACCTCTAGAAGGTCTTAGGAATTTATGAGAGGAAGTTGGTTTCCTCATTATTATGGAAGATTGTAATTTGTTTATTTTCCTAAGTTGTAATAGTTCTAGAATAGTTCCAAGTGTGTTTGAGCACTTTTCCATGTAATGTAACATAATGGTTTGTTTTAGATAGGAAGTTGAAGGAGTTAGAAAATATAGGGTGAGCTATTTGGATTCAATCCTATTCAAGGAAACAAATAAGTTGTTATTGATAGAAGTAGAGGATTCTATTTAGTTTTGAGGATACAATTCGATCTCTATTATTGGAATTGATTTTCCTTTTCTTTGTATAAATAAAACCCTGAATGTGAAAATGCAACAGAGTAGGAGTAATGAAGATAGAATATTGTTTATGAAAACTTGTACTATTCAAATTCTCCTATCCATTGATTGATTTTATCTCCCAACTCAATTCACTCCATGTTGTTAATTTTTTTACTCATTCTAGTTTTTTCAAGATCAATAAATTGTATGCAGTAATGAAATCACAGAAGGTAAAGGTTGATGCCCAGACTCATTTTAAGAGTAAATCTAATGGAATCAGTACCTTTAGAGGACTCTAAATCTAGCAAAATTGTTATCTTTGGCAATTTCCAGTTAACTAGATTGGGTGTTAACCTTCAAATAAATAAGTGTTTTATTTCCCCCGGTGGCTAATGGGACAATTAACAAAATTGCAAATTCTATCAATTGGACTGAAATTAAAAGAGAAAGTTGCATTATATATCCTGGGGCCTAGTGGGCTAGTGACTGTGTGTGTATTTTTGGATATGGTGGTTCGATGAGTAGAGACAATCCAGTGGTCTATTGGGATTGGTGGTCGGCTATCAAAGTAGTGTATTTGGAGAATTATTCCCTGGTGGCATGATGGTTCTAGTGGTCGGTTGACATAAATGTTATACGATGGGAATTCAGTTGACATAAGTGTCAAATGATAGATTTCATGACTATTAAAATCACCGTTAATTGATGGAAATTTGTGATAAAATATATTGAATCTAATCCTGGTTGGTGTAAATTTTGGTATCAGAGCGGAAGCTAGTAAATGTTAAGTAAATTCAGAAAATGGAGTTTAAATAAAGAGGAATAGGAAGAGCGGGTCAAGGGAGACCTATCTCAAATGCAATAGTAATTAAAGAAATGAGAATTCTTCATGCATGATTGGAAGATATAGAATATTCCTAAAGAAGAGGTGTTGAATAGGAGATGTTAGTGAAAGAGAGGAGGAATATTTAGAAGAGGAATCAGAGCCTGAAAAAGAAGGTGTTGAAGAAAGATTGGTTAGGGTTGAAAAGTAAGTTCATTCTTAGAGATTATCAACTTAATATTTTTAAAGAAATGAAAAATGTGAAGTAGAGAGGTATGTCAGTTAAAGAATACACTAAAGAGTATTATAGATTAAATATTAGAGTTGGTCATATAGAAGAAAATAAAGAAAAAATTGCTAGATATCATAATGGACTAAGATATGAGAATCAAGATGAAATTCGAATTTAATCTCCAAGAACTATTGAGGAGGCATATTAGTTCACTCTGAAGGAAAAGGAAAATTTATCAAGGAAACAAATTCAAAGAGGAAGAGGTTGAAGTCCAACAAGAGGCAAAGGAAAAGAAAGTGACAGAGGAAGATTTCTAGCTCAAAAAGAGGAAGTTAGAATTTCACACCAACAAAAACGTTCATCGAGAGGTGGTGATTTTAGAGGAAGAAGAACCTATCAAAGAGGTAGGGGTTCTCTTATCAAATATTTTAGATGTAATAAATTTGGGAATATATCTTATTAGTGTTCAGAAAACACTTCCACAAGTAGAGGAAGTACAAATGTTGTGCAGGTTGAGGAAGAAAGTGTGGAGTCACCTATGCATGAGAATGCACCAAAAGTTGTAAATTATTTGTTGATGAAGAAAGTATTGTTGATGTTGATAATGAGATGGGGGGTGAATCGGTATCAAGTACACTTTATCACTTTCTAAACTTTAACCTTTCAATCAAGTAAATGCATCCCAATATACAATAAAGAGCAGAAGAAGAAATACACAATGCACAACATATTTACATGGAAATCCACATAATTTTTTTCTTATATAATAAAAAGATTACATTCATAGGAAGCTACAACTTCCAAGATTCTGCAACACCAACTGGAAGGAGGTACTAACCCCCTAGTTTACAGGCTCTAACCTGAAGGAAGCTACAACCCCCTAGATTCTCCAACTTCAACTAGAAGGATGCTCCAACCCCCCTTCCTTTCTCTTTCATTCCACCCTTAAATATATAAGAGAATGAACCTGTCATTGTCACTATCATTTTCTCTGTCACTATCATTGATACATCACCATCATCAAACTGGGTCCACTTAGAAACTAGGTCCACATAGATTGTCACTGTCATTGTCATTGTTTCTGTCACTATCATTGATACATCAAAACTGGGTCCACATAAAAACTAGGTCCACGTAAATATCCTAGGTCCACATGGATACACATATAAACCATAAAAACCACATGAAAATTGTGTCAATATCTATCATTCATAACCTCAAATCATGTGCCGAAATTTCCAAAATACGATCCTTAAATCGTGTGCCAAAATATCCAAAATATGAGCCTCAAATAATGTGCAAAAGACAAACCCTAAATCATGTGGGTCCACATAGAGATCCTAGGTCATCAAGCCTTCCTCAACTTTACCATCAAGAGAGAAACACCTTACATACCATATCTAACCCATAACAATGATCAAAACATCTTAAACATACCTTTCATAAGAGCTTTGTATACTCCTCATACCTTTTCCACCCCACTTGTGCGCCACTCCTCTTGTGAAAACAGATCACAATATTGAATACACTAAAAATGTGAAAATCCATCTTGTATTTATAGTATTTTTGTCCCTATTTTTTAGTTTATGGGCTCACCTAGTTGAATTTTCTTCAATTTTTTGGTTGGGTTGTCGAACGAAAAAATTCATATCTCCTCATTCCTAGGGAGTTAGAGGGACTTCCATATACCATTGGAAAGGTCTAGAAAAATATTTCCAACCATGTAACTTGTTCTTCCATTTGAGTTATTTATGGAGGGTAAAATACCCTTAAATATAGGGTATCCAAATTGATCTTGGACATTTGTAGGCTTCTTCACTTGACTGTAGGGGATTCTTGACCACACCTATGGGGCTTCTTGTGGTATTCCTCAAAGCATATCTCCATGAGGGCCATGCTTAAAGCTACGCCATAAGGGGGCCAATTTGGAGACTCCTTCAAGTAAACCCATAGGCTTCTTCATGCTAATGACTGACTTTGACATCAATGACAACACCATTCAGTAGTTGAAACCAGTCAAGGACATCAAAGAACCTGCATAGAGAAAGACATTCTTCATAACTATATGTAAAGCCAAAGGTAAATGTTGTAAAGTTGTTGTTGATAGTGGCAGTTTTGATAATTTGGTGTCTATAGAAATGGTTGAAAAATTGGATTCGAAGAAGACAATACACCCGATTCCATACAAAGTGTCATGATTGCATAAGGGACATCAGATGTTGGTCTATGAGTAGTGTGAAGTGGAGTTTCATATTGCAAGATACAATGATAAGGTACTTTGTGACATTATGACTATGGATGTGTGTCATATTTTGTTGGGTAGACCTTGGCAGTATGATAGGAAGGGAATACATTATGGAAAGAGAAACATATACACTTTTGAGAAGGATGGAGAGAAGCACACACTCTTACCATTAAAATATGAAGGTGCAGCTGAAGAACTCATCCCTAAGGTACTTATAATCAGTGGAAAGGAATTTCTACAAGAAAAAAAAAGATGTACATTTTTCTTTAGTTGGTAAACCCAAGGTAATTCTTACTAGCACAAATTTAGATTATTTTCTTGAAGAAGTTAAACTTTTGTTGGATGAGTTTGTTCATATTGTGGTTGATGAATTTCCAAGTGAGTTACCTTCCATAAGAAGCATCAATCATCACATAGATTTGATTCTAGGGACTAATCTTCCTAATAAGGTAGAATATCGAATGACTCCAAAGGATAACGAGGAGATTAAAAATCAAGTACAAGAGCTATTGGATAAGGGCCTAATCAAGGAAATTTTGGATCCATGTGATGTTCCTACAGTGTTAAGTCCAAAAAAATATGGAGGATGGTGAATGTGCATAGATTCCAAAGCCACAAACAAAATCACAACCAAGTACAAATTTCCATTACCCCGTATTTATGATTTGATGGATTGCTTGAGTGGTGCTAAATATTTTTCAAAATTAGATTTGAAGAGCGGGTATCATTAGATAAGAATTAGAGAAGGATATGAATGGAAAACAACTTTAAAAACAAATGTTGGGTTATATGAAAGGTTCGCAATGCCTTTTGGACTAACAAATGCTCTTAGCACTTTTATGAGGTTGATGGATGAAGTGCTTAAGGATTTTATTGGTAATTTTTTCATAGTTTACCTAGATGATATCTTGGTCTACAAATATTCTAGAGAAGAACATTTGAGATATTGGTTTTGAATAAATTGTAAAAAGAAAAGATACTAATCAATATGAAAAAGTACAATTTTTTGAAGACATAACTAGTGTATTTGTGTTTTGTGATATCAAGATATGGCTTGAAGACGGGTCAAGAAAAGGTCAAGGCTATAGTAAATTGGCCTACCCAAAGGGGTATTTTTGAGGGAAGAATCTTTCATGGTTTGGCAAGTTTTTATAGAAAATTTATCAGAAATATTAGTGGAATATGTGCTCCAATTGTGGATACAATTAAAGGAAGCAAACAACCATTTAAGTGGACAGAAGCAGTTGATAAGAGTTTTAAATTATTGAAGCAGAAAATTACAGAGCATCCAATTTTAGCATTACCATATTTTAATAAACTCCTCCAGGTTGAATGTGATGCAAGTGGGACAACTATAGGTGTTGTTCTAATTCAATAAAGAAAACATATTTCTTACTCTAGTGAAAAAATAAATGAGGCCAAACAGAAATATTATTCATATGATAAATAATGTTATGTCATTATTCAAGCATTTAAGAAATGGAGATATTACCTCATGCCTAAGGAATATGTTCTTTATACTGATAACCATGCCTTGCAATTTATCAGCAGTCAAACAAAATTAAGTCATATGCATATTAAGTGGGTTCAATATTTGTAAAATTTTACCTTTGTTATCAGACATATAAGTGGGAAGTCAAATAAGGGAGCAGATGAATTAAGTAGAGTCAATTTAATTGTGCATGAGTTTCAAGTGAATGTATTAGAATTTGATGATTTGAAAGAGATGTATAAGAATGATGCAGATTTTAAAGATGATTATGCAGCATGTGAGAATTTAGTAAGCAGAGACAGAAGTCCATGGTTAGATTATATGACACAAGAATGAATTTTGTTCAAAGGAAGAAAATTATGTCTTCCAAGATGTTCCATGAGGGAAAATGTGTTGAAGGAAAAGCATAGTAGGGGATTATTCGGACGTTTTAGACAAGACAAAACCTTTGCTCAGTTAAGTGCATTTTGTTTATGTTTTGGTATGCAATATGATGCTAAAATATTTGTTGAAATATGTAGGGTACGTTAGTATGAAAAGGGAATGAGTTAGAATGTCGAATTGTATCAACTATTACCAATTCCAAGTAGACCATGAGACTCTATAAGTATGGAATTTGTGTTAGGATTTCCAAGAACAGAGAAAGGTAATGATTCAATTTATGTGGTTGTTGATAGATTCTAAAAAATGGCACATTTTATAGCTTGCAAAAAGACGAGTTATGCAACTAATATTGAAAATTTATTCGTTAAAGAAGTAGTCAAATTGCATGGATTGTGAAAAAAGTATTATTTATGACAGAGACATAAAATTTGTGGGTCATTTTTGGAGAACTCTGTGGAAAACTTTAGGAACCAACCTCAATTTTATTTCAGCATACCACCCACAGACTGATGGGAAAACAGAGGTGGTAAATAGGAGTTTGGGAAATATTTTAGGGTATCTGGTAAGTGAACATCCCAAATAGTAGGATCAGGTACTTGCAAAGGAAGAGTTTGCATATATTGATTCACCTAATAAAAGACAGGTTTAAGTCCATTTCAAATTTTGTATGAAATGCACCCAAGAGGAATTTATGAATTAACAAATTTAGGAAAAGAAGAAATCAGAGGTGTTGACGATGAAGATTTTGCAATAAGTATGCATGAACTGCAAGAGAAAGTCAAGCAATAGCTTTAGGAAAGTAGAAACAAGTACAAACAGAGAACATACTTGAAGTGAAGAAAATTGAATTTTGAAGTTGCGGACTTGGTTATGGCCCACCTCAGAAAGGAAAGATTCCTTAAAGGGGAATACAACAAATTGAAACTTAAAAAGATTGGACCCTATAAAGTGTTAAGGAAGTTTTCCTAAAATTATTATGAAATAGAACTTCCAAGTAGCATTGGAATTTATCTAATTTGTAATGTCTCAGATTTGTACCCCTTCAAAGAAGAAGTAGATAGATCAACAGATGTGCCCGTTAATGAAAAAATTCAGACCATTGAATGGGAAAAACAATTGCCTACAACACATCATAAACATATTGAATTAGTTTTAGACAAGAAGGTAGTGAAGAAGACGAGGTATGAACAATACTTTTAGTACTTGGTCAAGTGGAAAGGAAAACCACTTGAGGATTCCATGTGGATAATAGCAACAAAGATTTTGAAATATGGTACAAGAATTGAAGAACTTATGGGACAAATCCCATGAACATGTCTTTTTCTTCCCTTGGAGTCTGATGTAGGAGCATTATTGGCGCTTGACCAAGTTTTGAGTAACACTTGGTCATATTTGATCATTTTTGGGACTTCGATGCCCTATCGAAGGAAGTGCGCAAGAGGAAGCAGAGATCATGGGATCTCAGCCCACTTTGGGTACTTTTGGGGTTTTTGGGAATATGTAATGGGAAAGGGATGTCGGCCCATGGGTTTACCCACATTTAGGCCCACTTTTGTAATATATAAATATATATATAGGAAATATAAGTAGAAGTGTGTGGTGTGAAAGAGAGATAACAAGAAGCTAAGTGCTAGATTGGAATCTATGTGATGGACTTGCAGAGCTGAGTGCAAGTATTGTAAGTGATGAGCTCACAGATTGTAAGAAGGCTCTGTGCTAGATCTACTCGGGGAAGGAGGATCTGGCGAGGTGCGCGCAGATCTCCTGTCCTATGCAGAGTAAGGTTTTTATAGCTATGTGTTGTAACTTGATTGACTGAAGGTAATAAAGAAGAAGAGTTGGTGGACGTAGCCCCAAGGTGGGGGTGAACCACGTAAATACTGTGTGTTATGCTTTGTGCTTATTCTTATATTTTTTTGCATTGCTAAGTGCTTAGGTGAGATTGGATAGATCTATTCATTCTTTATTCTTCTGAGATGTGTATGAATTTTAGATCTAATGTGTGTGAAGATGCTTAGTACTGATCTACAAATCTGATCTACTTTATTGTTGCTATGTGCAGAAATATCTAGGATCTAAGTAAATACTGCGATGCTCTGTGCTATCTGCGAGGTATAATGTGGGTTGAATATTGATGAATAATCAATGCTAAGTCTATTGTAAGTGATATAATCACATATCTATGTCCCAACTAAGGTTGCAAACACCTGAGTCTTGCAACCACCCCTGCCTCTACCTCGGGTGAGACTTCATCTGCTTCGCAGGTGTTGCCGAAAGGGCTGGTAGTTAGGGTTTTGTTGGTGTGTTGTTGTATCGTTGAACCCTAGGTCTGCCCTTGTGCCAACAAGAATATTTCAAAGTCAACTCAATGATTGAATTCTATAAGGTCTTAGGAATTTATGAGAGGAATTTGGTTTCCTCATTGTTATGGAAGCTTGTAATTTGTTTATTTTCCTAATTTGTAATAGTTCTAGAATAGTTCCAAGTGTGTTTATGAGAAGAGAGTATTTTTCCATGTAATGTAATAGAATGGTTTGTTTAGATATGAAGTTGAAGGAGTCATAATATCCAGGGTGAGTTATTTGGATTCAATATTATTCAAGGAAACAGATCAGTTTTATTGAGAGAATTAAAGGAATCTTTTTAGTTTTGAGGATATGATTCGATCTTTGTGATTGGAATTGATTTTATTCTTCTTTGTATAAATAAATCTATGGGCATGAAAAAACAATAGAGTGGGAGTAATGAAGACATACGATTGTTTATGAAAACTTGTTGTAATGTTCAAATTTGCTTGTCTATTGATTGATTTTATCTCCCAGCTCGACTTGCTACATGTTGTTAATGGTTTTACTCATTCTGTTTTTGTCAAGATTGATAAATTGTATGTAGAAATGAAATCCTATAGGGTAAAGGTTGATGCTTTGACTCATTTTCATATTAGATTTAATGGAATCGTTATATTTAGCAGACTCTAAATCTGGTGGAATCACTATCTTTAGTGGTTTCCAATTAATCAGACTGAATCTTAAGCTTTGAATGAAATAAGTGTTGTATTTCCACTGGCGACTGGTGGGATGGTTAACAGATCGTCAATTAATAGAATTTCAAATTCCATCAACCTAACCAAAGTTAAACAAGAAAGTTGCATTATATATCTCGGGGTCTGGTGGGCTGTAATGTCCCTTTCCAAATAGGAGCTCCAGAAGAGGAGGATTAATGGTCTAAACCACCCCGTTAGACTATAGCTAGGGCCAAAGAGGGGTAAACAGGGATACTAGAGGTCACTCCAGTCACAGGTGTTATATTCGGAAAGTGACATTGAGCTAACAAGAGTTAACAACGCTTTACTAGAGGTCACCCCAGTCACAGGTGTTATAATCAGAAAGTGACATTGAGCTAACAAGAGTTAACAACGCTTTACTAGAGGTCACCCCAGTCATAGGTGTTATATTTGGAAAGTGACATTGAGCTAACAAGAGTTAACAACGCTTCTAAGTCATTATGAGCTAAAAATAGAAGTCAATAGTGAATTAGGGTTTCAGCAGTGATTTAGGGTTTCAGCATGATTTAGGGTTTTGAAAAACTATAAAGGAAGGGTCAGTGACCTAATTCATTATTATGCAGATTATGACTTGTCATTGAGGAGAAGAGGCGCATCTCAGGAGAGATAGTTCAATGTATTCCAGGAGGAAGACACCAGTTGGCTGATTTCGGTGTTGAAAGACACACCCTAGTCACCGGGAAGATCATCCAGGTGTTCCTTCATTCTTCAGTACTCCCATATTCCGGGTATTATCTTTTAGTTGCTTATTTGTATTCCAGCTAAGATCCTTTTGTCTTTTGATCTAGCCGAGTGTTGTTATTCAGTCGCAATTGCTTATTCATATTCCGGCTAAGATCCTTTGTATGTTGATCTAGTTGAGTATTGTCAGTATTCAGCCGCATTCGGCCATTTTTGCAATCCACAAAGATATCATAATACAAACTTGCAGTCCTTTGTCACATTTATTATTTGTATGATCATTTATATGTTGTAAACCTTTGATCCTACACACACATTAGAAATGTTTCCTAGACTAGCCAAGTCAGGAACATTACAGTGGTATCAGAGATTTAGTCCTGCCAGCCTTTGACTAAAGACAATGAGTGCAGCAGAAGACCCAGAGGGTCGTGAACACGTAGGTGACAAATATGTCACTTACAACAGGCATCAGGAAAGAAGGCATAGACCTGATTTTCCCCCTTTCCCCCCTAGCTCAGAGGAAGAGGAAGAGGCACACAGAGAAGCAGAGAGAAGGGAAGAGCACAAGGCTGAGAGGATGCTAGGAGACATATATGAGCGACCAGAGGGCAGTGGAAATGCCCCCGTAGATCCAAAGGCATCTTTCATGCAGGTTATCAATGGTATGTTAGCTAGTCAACAAACCATGTCTCAGTACTTGGCACAAGTGGTTGATAGGTTAGCTAGAGTGGGCACCCCACATACACAACTCTCGCATGCAGCACAGGCGAACTCAGGAGCAGGAAGTAGACCCCAGTCACCCTCTCGCACATACACCTCTATGAGTAGGACTCCAAGACCCTTGTTTACCAGTTTCCAGAGGGCACCCCCGGTAGTAGCACCGCCACCAATAGCACAGAGGCCACCCACTCATGCCGACGACATTGCAGAGTATAGGAGGGAGTATGCAACATTGGGTCATAACTTCCATTAGGACATGACCTTAGTCGAGTACTGTGGACTCAGACTCAGGAACTTCCCCAGAGAGCCGCAGAGGGGAGGACCACAATAGCAGCAGGGGAATAACCTCGATTTCATCCGAAAAGTTGGGAAAATCACTATCCCTTCTTTCGACGGATCGTCCAAATACACCGCCAGAGCTTGGGTATAGAAGCTAGACACGTATTACAAGCTCAACCAAATGACCGAGACAGAGGCCATCAGTTTCGCGACCTTACACTTGGAGGGTGAGGCACACAAGTGGTGGTATCATGGACTGGTGACATTGGGTCACAGTCGCATAACCTCCTATAAGGAGTTTACAGATAGGCTCATGGATAGGTTTGACAGGAAGGATCCTGAGATACACTTCAGGGATCTATCCCAGTTGAGACAAACTGGCACAGCAGAGGCGTTCATTACAGAGTTTCAGCGGGTAGCCGTGGAAGTGACAGATATATCAGAACCCAGGCTGATCATGTTATTCACAGAAGGACTCACGGAGCCTTTAAGAGGATGGGTGAAGGCATACAGGCCTCCCACTTTGTAGGATGCCATCCTTCGCACTCGAGATCTGGAAAACTCAGTACCAAAGACTAAAAATTTCTCCAAACCATTTGTGCTCTAGAGGGATCAAGATAGGAAGCCATTCTAGAGAGAATGGAAGAGAAAGGAGAAGTTGGATGAGGAGACTAGGCGAGATCTTATGAGGAAGAAGCTTTGCTTCAGCTGCAGAGATCCTTGGGTCCCAGGCCACAGGTGCATGGGCAAGGGAGAGATTCATTATATTGAGGTAGCAACAGATAGTGTGGACAGTGAGGAGGAGCATGACAATGGATTCACTAGTTCAGAGGAGGAGTCAGCACCAGCAGAGGAGCAACTTCCTCATAGACCACCGACATTGGCAGGAGCCCATCCTCCAGTAGTCCCACAACCACCAGAGCAGGCTAACAGGAAGAAACCAGCAAAGGGAGGAGTCATAGTGACCCTTTCCAGTGTTCCCAGGTATGATACCCTCTGTATCAAAGGGATTATTCTGGGGCAATGGGCAATCACCCTGATAGATGGTGGGGCCACCCACAACTTCATCAACGCTTCACTAGTATCGAGACGGGCACTTCAGACAGAGGAGTTTGAGGGGTTTGATGTTGCGGTAGCAGATGGCCACATAGTGGAGTGTCTAGAGAGAATTCCAAACTTAGAGATGAAGTTAGGCAACTACACCGTGAGAGACACATTTTATGTGGTTGACCTATCGGACATAGATGTGGTGTTAGGAGTTCAGTGGATGATTACCTTCGGAAAAATCACTACCAACTACCAAACCTTGGAAATGGGATTCAGAGATCAGGATGGGAAGAAGGTTGTTCTAAGAGGTATGTCGACAAGAGCACCCAGGACAGTTTCAGCCAAGAGGATGGAGAGGATATTTAGACATGGGGAGGTAGCATATGTCGCAGAATTCTTGATCACTACTCAAAAGGATTTAGAAGGTCGACAACAATACCACACAGAGATCAAGAACTTATTGGGACGACATCAACAAGTCTTTGAGGCAATCCCACCAGGGAGACCACCTGACAGGGGGTTTGAGCACACCATTGAGTTAGAGGAGGGGGGAAAACCTATGATCACCCCCCCCCCTATCGTCATCCTAGGAGGTTAAAGGATGAGATAGAGAAGGCAATCAAGGAATTGTTAGCGATGGGACACATCAGA
>ML779501.1:755991-785306 GCA_009831015.1 Picea engelmannii | reverse complement strand
GGAGAGGGCTTCCATTAGAGGATGCTACTTGGGAGAGCGAGCAGGTGTTGCAACACCCTGGACTGGTATTGCTTGAGGACAAGCAATTTCGGGAAGGGAGGACTGTAATGTCCCTTTCCAAATAGGAGCTCCAGAAGAGGAGGATTAATGGTCTAAACCACCCTGTTAGACTATAGCCAGGGCCAAAGAGGGGTAAACAGGGTTACTAGAGGTCACTCCAATCACAGGTGTTATATTCAAAAAGTGACATTGAGCTAACAAGAGTTAACAAGGCTTTACTAGAGGTCACCCCAGTCACAGGTGTTATAATCAGAAAGTGACATTGAGTTAACAAGAGTTAACAGCGCTTTACTAGAGGTCACCCCAGTCATAGGTGTTATATTCGGAAAGTGACATTGAGCTAACAAGAGTTAACAATGCTTTTAAGTCATTATGAGATAAAAATAGAAGTCAATAGTGAATTAGGGTTTCAACAATGATTTAGGGTTTCAGCATGATTTAGGGTTTTGGAAAAATATAAAGGAAGGGTCAGCGACCTAATTCATTATTATGCAGATTATGACTTGTCATTGAGGAGAAGAGGCACATCTCAGGAGAGATAGTTCAGTGTATTCTAGGAGGAAGACACCAGTTGGCTGATTTCGGTGTTGAAAGACACACCCTAGTCACCGGGAAGATCATCCAGGTCTTCCATCATTCTTCAGTACTCCCATATTCCAGGTATTATCTTTTAGTTTCTTATTTGTATTCCAGCTAAGATCCTTTTGTCTTTTGATCTAGCCGAGTGTTGTTATTCAGTCGTAGTTGCTTATTCATATTCCGGCTAAGATCCTTTGTATGTTGATCTAGTCGAGTATTGTCAGTATTCAGCCGCATTCGGCCATTTTTGTAATCCAAAAAGATATCATAATACAAACTTGCAGTCCTTTGTCGCATTTATTATTTGTATGATCATTTATATGTTGTAAACCTTTGATCCTACACACACATTAGCAGTGTTTCCTAGACTAGCCAAGTCAGGAACATTACATGGGCCAATGACTATGTGTGTATTTCAGGCTCTAGTGGTCTGGTGAGTAGAGATAAGCTAGTGGTCCCACGATATCGATGGTCAGTTATCAAAGTAGTGTATTTGGAGAATTATTCATTAGTGGCCTGGTGACCTAGTGGTTCCAGTGGTCAGTTGACATAAATTTTATGTGATGGGAATCTGGTTGACAAAAGTGTCAAATGATGGATTTCAATATTGTAAAAATCACCATTAATTGATGAAAAATCACGTTAAAAGGTAATGAAGCTAATATGGGTTCATGTCACAGAAATATCACTGGTGAATATACTTCATTAGATTTGTATAGACATCTAAATATTCAACAAAATATTTATTGAGCATACACTTTCACATTTGCGAGGTCTCCTTGGAGTGAATGACACAATTGCTTAGCAGTTGACTTTCTTTCCTTCTTCATTTTTGATGCATTGTACTTTGAGGGAATCTCGGGTGACCCTAAGGGGAAATGAGATATAAAGTGAGGCTATGTAAGATGATTCTCCTATAGGTCAAGTTACTAAGTGGAAAGTGTCTTGGAAATGAGTCTTGGAGATTATCCAAAGGTTTCCAAGTGCTTGAGTACCTGTGGAAGATAGTTGTACCTTCCCTAAACACAAGAGAAGATAGTATACAAGACAAGATATCTAATGGACAAGAAATTGAAGCTTGTTGTCTTATATATAAGCAGTAAACAATGATGTAAATTGGAAAGTAAATGATAATCATATCTGCTAAACAATTCATTGAAATTATAGTTAAAGATGCAAGAGATAACCTAGCAATGATTAGTATAACTCAAGTAAAATAGAACAAGACTTTAGCAACAATATAGGGTTGTTCAAAGAAGTTATTGTAGAGATATTATAAAAACCTTATGGTTGTAGGAAGATATTTCTACAACAGGAAATTCCAACCACCAAAAGTTACTAGTAAACCACCCAAAAGATGCTAAATGACAAGTAGATTATTATGGAAGCTTTCTAGCAAATTCTGACGGTTGAAAAGAGAGAAAAAGTAAAAGTTTGAGAGAAATTTGTTGTAGACCTAATGGCTATATCTTCAAGTTATGAAAGAAATAATATTTCCTTGGCTAAAGAGGACTCCCTAGTGGCTCAAGAAAGCTACTAGGGCATAGAATTGATTACACTTCAAACAATTTGAAAATATTGTAAAATCACCTTACCCAATGCAAGTAATTTATTTATCCAATGAAAATTTCATATTAGTGCCTTTAAAATTTGGGTAAATGGAGTCTTGGATGTATGGATCCACAATATCCCTATTGGCGTAGACCCTTTTACTCCCTAGGGCATGCAAATCAAACTAAGGTAAATCTAGGAGGGTGTACACACTTGTACTCCTCCTAGCAACCTTGGTTAAAATGACTTGTTCACTAGCAATGAAATGAAGTTTGGAGGAGGGCATATGTACTTATACTCCTCTTAGGGTTTCAAACAAGACTAGTATAGAACAAGAATAAAACACCAATAAATGCATAAATTTCCTTACCAATTCCACAAGATGCAATATTGTTGGCACAGGGGCAGACCCAGGGTTCAGCTCCAAGAGCGCACCAACAAGCCCTAACTATTGGCCCTTTCGGCAACACCTGCGAAGAAGATGTGATCTCACCCAAAGTAGCTATGGGGGGGTTGCATGATATAGGTGTCTACAACCAAGGGGAATATCAAGTGGGTCTAATACAGAACAATACAGAATGCATAAATCACTTATCAACTCAAATCTACTCCACACAACTACCAATCAGATCTAACACAGTAATGCAATACAGAATATCAATGACAAAGAAAAAAGCATCAATCACACATAGGACACCAAATATACGTGGTTCACCCTCTCTCTAGGGCTACGTCCACATAACTGTGCTTAAGATATATTAAGATAAAACATACAGTTCTTATCTGCGCTCTCAGCTAACATATCTTCTTTCTTCTTCTTTCTTCTTCTCTCTTCCTCCCCTCTTCCTGCACACCCAGCTGCAAGACTTGACCTTCGCATCCAACTGAAGATATTACAATACCATAAGGCCCTCACACTTAGCACTTCCCCCTCTCACAACAATAATCACTCATATCTCAATATACTAGAACAACAATATAGTACTAACAACCAATCACCAACCCGAAACAGGTCCTCTTGGCCTTTATTTATACATTACAATCACTCACCAACATCCTTAGGTCAAAACCTAGGTGTCAAAACCCTAGATACCAAAACCCTAGGTGTCTAAAACCCTATATCAACTTGACCCACATTTTCAGGGCTTCGCCAGCCTGTCTTTCCTTCCTTCTTGCGTGGTGCTTCAAAGCATCCAACGGTGGCTTTTTCTGCTTGCTGAGTTGTCCATGATCCTTCTTCCTTGTTGATTTTTCATCCGTGATCTCCTTGTCCAATGGCTTTATTCCTTGGACTTTGCTCCGTATTTTCTTATCTTTTGCTCACTTCGACCCAGTAACAGTCTTTGTGTCTTCCGTGCAGTTCGCATTTTTCCTTTTCTTCCTTGATCTTCACTTGCTTCCATCACCAAGGGCCAACAAGCCCCCAACACTCACTTGTGAATCATCCCGAGGCACTCCAAATTTGATCCTTTTGTTTTACTTTGACTTCAGACTACGTAGTGTAGCCTATGCTTTCTGCTTTATGCCTCCTCTCCTTCTTTGTGCAGACTATTTTTTCTATGTCTGGTACCCAGTTTCAACTGCACTTGGTACCTAGACCCTTTTCCTTGTGTTTTTACTTAGATTTGTGAGGCAACTGGTTGTCATAGTACAACTTCAACCAGCTCCCATTTACCAAACCTTCCTTCAATTCTCCATTCAAAGTCTTCAGCTACACGACTCCTCCTTTTGTAACATAGGTGATCTCATATGGCCCAAGCCAATGCATTCTGAACTTTCCAAGATGCTTGATGAACTTAATGTCATATACCAGTACTAGATCACCTTGTCTAAAAGTCTTATTCTTGATGTGCCTGTCACGGTAGGCCTTCTCTCTTTCCTTCTATACCTGCTGATGAAATCTTGCAATAAATATGTCTTCCTCCAATTCAATCAACTGTGCAAGCCTCTCTTGAACAGCTCCAATGTCATCCATATATGTAAAGGCAACAATTCTCAAGATGGGTACCAGGTATTCCATTGGGACAATGGCTTCGAGGCCATACATCAACTTAAAAGGGGTCTGCATTGTTAGCTTTTTGCAAGTGGTTCTATAGACCCATAGTATTGCAGGTACTCTTAAATCCCAATCATCCCTATTCACATTGAAAATATTCGTCAGCGTTGTCTCCAAGATCTTGTTGAATGCTTCCACTGTCCCATTTTCCTGTGGATGGTAAGGTGTGCTCTTCTGATGGTGGACTGAAAATTCCTCAGTTAGGGCTTCAATTATTTTATTTGTGAAATGTGTGCCTTGATCATTCATAAGGATCATTGGGCATCCAAACCTAGTTATGATGTCATCAAATATGAAGTGTGCAGTTGTAGTTGCACTATAGTCCTTAACTGTTCTTTCTTTGGCCCATCTAGTCAAGTAATTTGTTGATGTAATGATGTACCTTTCTCCTGTGCACTTTCCTAGTGGGTTTATAGGTCCTACAAAGTCAATGGCCCATTTCTCAAATGCTTGTAGGGTCAACTATGGTGCTAAAGGAATTTCATCTCTTATGGATGGTCTCCCAACTCTTTGGCATACATTGCAGGATCTGTAATAGTCTTTACCATCTCTGTGTAAGGTAGTCCACCATAGGCTAGCTTTAATCACCTTCTACGCAATTGATTTTCCTGCGTAATGTCCTCCTGTGATGCCTTCATGAGATTTTGCAAGGATCAATGGTCGCTCTGCCTCCATAACACATATTCTCAGTATCTCGTTAGGTCCCATCTTGTATAGCTATCCGACTATAAGTGAAAAGTCTGAAGCGTGCACTACTAGTTGTTTCTTCTGTGGAATTGTATACTCACTAGGTGTCATTCCCATTGATAGGAACTGGACAGGCTCTGTGAAGTGGTCATCAATATTTCTAATGGCCAGTATTTGTGCATCCGACAAGGTATCCTCCAAACTAGTCAGCTCTTCGCCATGTTCCAACCTCGACAAATGGTCGGGACCTTTGTTCATTCTTCCTGGTTTTACTATGATTTCAAAGTCATATTATTGAAATAGCAGAATCCATCTACATATTCTCCCCCCCAACACTAGCTCGTTGACTAGGTATATCAGTGCGGAGTGATCAATAAACATTTTAAAGTGTCCTCCCAACAAGTAGTGGCGGAATTTCTGCAACGCATACACCATGGATAATCCTTCTCTCTCAGTGTTGGTGTAGTTAATTTATGCTATTGATAGCTTCCTGCTAGAAAAGGATAACGGGTGGTTGATGTCTCATGTTCTCAATTGTGCTAACACAACTCCTAATGCAATGGATGATGCATCGACATGCACATGAAATGGTTTACTCCAATCTGGGAAGACCAGAATAGGCACGATAACCATCTTTTGTTTTAGTGTGTCGAAGCTCTATTGGCACTCTTCTATCCAACTAAACTGGCAGTCTTTATTCAAAAGCTTCTCCATGGGTGTTTTAATCTAGGAATATCCTTTAATAAACTTCATGTAGTACCCAGTATGTCCTAGCATAGTGCTCAGTTGTTTGACTGAAGTAGGAGGTGGAAGATCGACGATAATGGCAATTTTAGATGGGTCTACCAACAATCCCTACTTGCATACAATATGATCTAATAACACTCCAAATGGTGAGAAGAAGATGCACTTCTTCAGATTCAAATAAATTTGACACTGCCTGAATTTGTCCAACATTAGCCTTAGACATCCAATATGAGTTTGCAACAAAAAAAAAAACAGTCCAGTCATCAAAGTATACTTCTAAAAATTTATGTAAAAATTCTTTGAATGCTTCGACCACCACCCTAGAAAATATGGTTAGGGCATTCTTCAATCCAAATGGAATCACTATGTACTGATATGATCCCCATTCTATTGCAAATGTGGTCTTATGGCGATATTCCTTGGCAATTCAGATCTGATGGTACCCCAAAAATCCATCTGTAAAGGAATATACCTCCTGGCCTCCCACGTTATCTAGAACTAAGTCAGTGAATGGTGTAGGGAAGGGGTCGTGTAAACAGACTTCATTCAACTTCCTGAGATCCACGTAGATTATGATCTCGCCTGTCTTCTTGTCTTTCACTACCATAGGGCTAATCCACTCTAACTCTTCGGCAGGTTCTATAATACCGGCTTCCAGCATTCTGTCAAGCCCAATCTTCACTTTCTCCTTATATTTTGGGTTCAATCTGTAGGGTCTCTGTTTGACTAGTTTTGCATCTGGTTTCAAAGGGATCCTCATCTCTCCCATAAGCCCTTTGATTCCCTTCATATCAATGAACTTGGTCAGAAACAAGTCCTGATACTCGTACAGTAACTCTGTAATATTTTCAATGGTAGCAGCATCCCAGTAATCTCCAACATTGGCAAGCTTCAGTGTCTTCTATGTTCCAATATTGAATTTTTAATCTTGATTGGCTATCCAATAAATGGTAACTCAACTCTTGGTCCTACCACATCCCTTTGGCATTATGTTTCAACGATGTTCACCTTCCTTGGATCATCGTCCTCATCAACATTGATGTTGTAACAACCTTGAAGTTTCTGGAGAGGTGCAGTCCACTCGTCCTCTTCTTGTTCCAAAGGGAGGCTAGATGCCTCTTCAAATACTTTATGTCTCACAATATGTAATGCTTGATCTACTGAAGGATATTAACTTTCAAATAAAAAGTTGGTTACAAAATTCTGAGTCATACCTTCCCAGTATATAGTGATGAGGCGCAGCTCTGCTTGGAGGTACCAGTTGATAGGTGTAGTGTCTAGCGTGTTAATGAATTTGTGCACCCACTGATCTTGGGGAATGTCTCTCCAGGATTCTTTGCAACTTTTCACATGGTCCTTTGAGCAGCTTCGACCTGTGTATCGAACTTCACAGCTTCCTTCTTGTGTTGAGAATCGCGTTGTCATCTAGGTACGCCATTGTACCCAGTCTG
This sequence comes from Picea engelmannii, assembly GCA_009831015.1. Taxonomy (NCBI): domain Eukaryota; kingdom Viridiplantae; phylum Streptophyta; class Pinopsida; order Pinales; family Pinaceae; genus Picea; species Picea engelmannii. The sequence continues at coordinate 778,175 of ML779501.1, read as the reverse complement.
CAATGTTAGTTTTGTGTGTCCCCCACCATCTTGCTAGGGTTTCTTTCAAGGCCTCATCCATCGGCAACAATCTTTGTTGCATCGGTACACTTTCTTCAAAGTCCGACAAGAAGGTTTCTAAAGGATTTAGACCATCGAAGGTGGGTAAGTTACTTATTGTCGTGTCAATCCAGTGAACGTCTCTAGTTAATCTAGCACATCTTCTCATAGATACTTCGTACATATTATTCTACCAGTTCTCTAGTGCTTCTTCTAATTTTGATGAACATGCGTTGTCACTTCGTCAGCTTAGGTTTTCTCTTAGTCGTAGGATTAATGTAATCCTGTTGTCTAGATGTTAATTTGTATATGTTTTCCAGTTCATATGCGTGGTCTTCTTCTCTGATAGGTTCTGTGTACCATTGACCTTCATTTGGATCTAAATGTGAAATGAAACTAAGGCCATATTGCTCAAAAGTCGTACTTCTTTTCTTTAAATCAACCACAGTGGAATTATTGAAGGCCCAATCAATTCCTAATAGCGTAGGATAAGGGAAATTGTCATCAACTATCTCAATTACCTCAAAATATGCAAACATTCTTACTTCTTCGATGTCCACAGGGACATGCTCCAATCATCCAAAATGGATGATAGCTTGTTGATTAGCCATCCTGAGCTTGATAGGAGAATATATCAACTTTGATTTTCCCATCAGTGCCCAAGTTTGCTTCATCATGACATTGACCTTCGACCCTAAGTCGAGGACCACGTAGTCTATATCATACTCTCCTATTTGAGAATTCAAGTGTAATTCCTTATTTTTCCTTATCCTTTTTGAGACTTGGTGTACTGCCCTAATCAGTAAGGGTTCTATATTTCTGAGCTCATGCTGTCTAATTAAATCTTGTAGCTCTTATACAATGCTTTTATCCTGAATCAACTTAACACAAGTGCATAAAAACTCCATGAGCTTACTTAACTCTTTTACTTCTTATGGCAGAGTGGATTGATCAAATGCCAGAGGCATTCCATATTATTGTACTTCTAGTCGTGTCTTTGATGGAGCCTTGATCTCTTCTAAAATCTTTTCTTACTTCCTCAAATATTTGTCTTTATTTCTTTGCATCAAAATTTTGGGCCTTCTCTGCAGCTTTCCTGATTCCTGAATCTTCTGTAGTCTTTCCTTGGATCAGTCTGTCTTCTCCTATAAAAACACCTCCTTGAGTGATAACAATGACTCTAGGGTATTCTCCACGAGTTTAGGCATATATCAGTTGCACTTGTGGGTTCTGTTGAGGTCCTCATCTTTCCTGAAGCTTAGCTAGTAGCACAGGACAATCTTCTATAACATGGCTGAATGAGTTGCAATAGATGCAAGTGGTGCAAGGGTTCTGACAGTCCCTTGCTAGGTGTCATGGCTATGTGCAGTTATAGAAGATTATTTGTCCTCGACCTCAGCCCATACCTCCTCCTCCTCCTCGCCCTTTGAATCCACCACGAGGATTGAAGTTTCCTCTCCCAGGCCAATTATATTGCATAGTGTTTCCTTCTTGATGTACTTCACCTTGAATTTTGTATACATCTCTTGAACTTTCATGCATGAGATCGTAAGCCCTACAATCCCTATCATCATGTCCTATGGACTTACATAATGTGCAATACAAGTTTGTAGGAGTCTGAACATACTTTTGCATGTAATAGCACTCACCAAGGTGATGTTTGTTTCTGCATACTTCGCACCAAGGTAGGGTGACTTGCTTCAAAGGGCTCGGAGCTCCAGAGGCCAAGTATTCATTGAATAGGGGACAATATTCCTTTTCATGGCCTTTTTTTCTGCATCTGACACACCATATGTATTCTCTTCTATCTCTTCCCTTGTCTTTCTTCATATCTTCAACCTCCAGAGACAAACTAGTTATCTGACTCAAGATTTGGCTCATACCTGAGCTTGATTCCCCCATAGGGGCTAATTATAGCTTCATGGTGATCTTCAATGCCTCAGAATGTGAAGCAATATTCTGTTACATCAAAGGAAATCTGATGTGTGTAAGAGAGCAACGATGAACCATTCCTTGTTCTTCTCATCTGGGATCTTAAAAGTCAATTGGTCAGTTAAGGTTTTAAATCTCTGATCGAATTCCCAGACAGGTTCAGATACCTTCTGCTTAATCTCTTTCAGCTCTGTGATACATTGTGACTCTGATTTGGGTTTCTTGAACTCTACAATCAATGTGTTCTTAATCTCATTCAATGGCTAAGGCTGTGCAATTCCTTGGACAAGCTTCATGTACCAGCTCAGTGCGTGATCTCTTAGAGTAGTGTTGAACTGGGTTCTTTTAACAGCTTCGTCGGTGACATTTTTAATATTCCATACGGCCTCACACAGGAACCAGTGTTGGTCAGGATCTTTATATCCATCCCCCCTAAATATAGGGAGCCTCATCTCATCTTCCATAGAGCTGCCTAGGTTTCTTGTCTAAGTATAAGATGAATTGCTAGTAATGGCACTCTGAGGACTCTGGTGGATCTGACTATTTTGATTTCTTAGTGCTACTGAAATAATAGGAGGATTAACAGTACTTACTTCAACATTCTGTGTGGTTCCTGAGGTTTTTGTCTCATCTCGATGAGGTTCTTCAGCTTTCCCTTTCTCTGCTCTAGTGGGTTCTGAATGTTCTCCATCCGTCAGATCTGACTCTTCTCCATTGTAAAAACCCTCTTCCCTGTAGTTTTTCTTTAACAGGTTCGCAAGGTGGACCCCTTTGAATACTCTCCCACTACATGTATGTCCAGCCTCTGATTCAATATCGTTGTCTGAATTCCTGAACATTAGCTTTTTCAGATTCAACCAATCTATTGTATCATTAGGATGTTCTTCTCATGCAAGAGAATCTTGATTCTCAACTTCAGAAAATGTAAAAATTTTCCTCTGGGTCCCTTGAAAAAGTATCTCTCGGCTTGGCTATACAACTCTACTCTGTCAACAACAAACTCGATGATGTAACCTCCAATGGTACTATCGAACCAGTGATCTACTGCTCTAGATACGACATTATCGACTCTCTTGACCTTCTGGATCAGCGTTGACGTCCAACCTACAGGAGATCTAGATCTGATCTCAAACTGGGTATTAGCTAACCTAGATAACCACTCATATATCTCTTGATGGATTCCTCCAAAGAAAATCTCATGAATATCGGTGAAGATATATCTTCCTAGCCAATCTTCAGTACTAAGATTAGGGCTCTTGTTTTGGGCTTCAGTGAAGTCCTTCTCTTGATCCTATATCCACTTCTGAATCTTTGTCTTCGATGGAAACCACCTTGGCATTCCCTCAAGAGGATTTATGTCTCAGCATCAAAACCATTTGTTGGCAGAGGGGCAGACCCAGGGTTCAGCTCCAGGAGCGCACCAACAAACCCTAACTAATGTCCCTTTTAGAAACACCTAAGAAGCAGATGCAGTCTCACCCAAAGTAGCTATGGGGGGGTTGCAGGATAGATGTGTCTACAACCAAGGGGAATATCAAGTGGGTCTAATATAGAATAGTACAGAATGCATAAATCACTTGTCAGCTCAGATCTACTCCACACAACTACCAATCAGATCTAACATAGTAATGCAATACAGAATATCAACGACAGAGAATAGAGCATCAATCACACAGAGGACACCAGATATACGTGGTTCACCCTCTCTCTAGGGCTACATCCACAAAAATGTGCTTAAGATATATTAAGATAAATCATACAGTTCTTATCTGCGCTCTCAGCTAGCAAATCTTATTTCTTCTTCTCTCTTCCTCCCCTCTTCCTGTGCACCCAGTTGAAGGACTTGACCTTCGCACCCAGCTAAATATCTTACAATACCATAAAGCCCTCACACTTAGCACTTCCCCCTCTCACAACAATAATCACTTGTATCTCAATATACTAGAACAACAATATCATACTAACAACCAATCACCAACCCGACACAGGTCCTCTCGACCTTTATGTATACATTGCAATCACTCACCGACATCCTTAGGTCAAAATATAGGTGTCAAAACCCTAGATACCAAAACCCTAGGTCAACTTGACCCTCATTTTCAGAGCTTCGCCAGCCTGTCTTTCCTTCCTTCTCACGCGGTGCTCCAAAGCATCCAGCTATGGGTTTTCCTTCTTGTTGAGTTGTCCATGATCCTTCTTCCTTATTGATCTGCCATCCGCGATCTCCTCGTCCAATGACTTTATTCCTTGGACTTCGCTCCATCTTTTCTGCTCTTTTTCTCACTTCGACCCAGTAACATTCACTATGTATTCCGCGTAGTTCGCATTTTTCCTTTTCTTCCTTGATCTTTACTTGCTTCCATCACCAAGGGACAACAAATATCAAACCCTAGTTTACCAAACCATATTCATCCATAAGAAAGAGAGTAATACTCCAAGATGTGTGCACTGCCTTAGCTCCACAATATACGAAGAGAAATCACCAAAATAAATTTGCACAAGAGAGAGATATCCAAACCGCCCAAAGAGGGTGCAAATTTCATCCAAATAGTCTCCTCACAATGGGAGAGTTATGATACAAAATGAAATGAAATGATTCTTATTTATACAAAAATCCTAAAAGGTGTTTGTCCACTTAACTTAGGGTAAACCACAAAATAAGGGAGATGTTTCCCTTTATTTTTTCCCTTTAGAACATAAATTCAAAATTAACTTTAAAAATTGTACATAAGAAAACCCTAAAGATGACGACAACCCTCTCTAGGGTGATGTTTTGGCACTTCTAGCTAGTCGTTGAACTTGGAGGTGAAACGTTGGGCCTCCAAAGGCATCCCTCTCATGCGCTAGGGTCTTCTCCATCAAGATAAGGCTTTCTCTCCATAAAAAATTTCCAAGTGTCAAGTCAACAACACCACCACCTCCAAATCCTAGCCCCAACAAGATGCTAAGCCCCAAGAAATAGCGCTCTAGTCTCCAAAGGCAAGTTGTTGGGGTGATGAAAGGCTAGGATAGGTCCTCCAATGTGTCTCTCAATCCTCCAAAGGCTATCATAATCACATGTTGTGCAGGCCATGGTATCCAACCTATGGGATTCATGCCCCATGGAAGCCCAAGCTAGGCTTGTTCCTCCAAAACTGTCCACCGAGCAAGTTCATGTAAAGAAAATGAATACGCTATCCAAGAATCTCAAATCAAATGTAGCATGATAAGTAAATCAAGTCAATAAAAGAGTCACCTAAGCATGTGCATCAAAAACCACCTCATCAAATTAAACATGTGCTCAAAGAGCATATGCAACTTTCCAAGTTTAGGTATGGGAGGGGTGAAAAATTAACCTATTGGGTGAATCATTCCCTAAGTCAAGGAGTGTTTCCCAAGTGAAGCCCTATCTAAGCCATGTGGAGAAGATGAAGTGGATTGTGGTAAAAAATTTGGGCACGAGGTTCATGAAATACAATGGATCATCGTGTCTCATTTATGGGTGCCTTTGTAGAGGTGATATGACCAAATTTTCCATGGATTTTCGTTGCTATTGCCACACATATCCGTTGCACTTTCCATGAAATAAAAGACTATTTTTCATTGCTATATCCATGAACCAGGTGTTCATGGAAACAACGACAAAATTACCTCTACACGTGTCATCACCATCAAGATAGGTTTGCATTATAAAGCGTGGCAATTGCGATGAAACTTCGTTGCAATAGGGATGACAAACTGTTCCAAGGTAAAAAACTTACCAAGATATTATGACGCAGATGCCATATGTGCGACACAAAACTGTGGAAATTTGTGATGAAAAAGCGTGGCAATAGCGACGAAAACGTTTGGCAGAGACAAAACTTACGATGCAGATGTTATATGTGAAACACAAAACCATGGAAAAGTGCGACAAACTTTCATTTCTATTTCCACGCTTGTTCAAAAAAAATCCTTACCTTGCGACAAACTATCGTTGATATTGCCACGCTTCCTTTAAGTTTAAAAAAAAAAATCTACATGAAAATCTACATATCAAGAAGAAATCCTTCCAGAAAGGTGATTGGGTGCTCCTCTATGATTCCAGATTTCAGGATTTTCCTGGAAAATTACAGACAAGGTGGATGGGACCATATGAAATTAATGAATTTCATGATAATGGCACTATCACTTTAATTACCATCGACGGGTCTAGGTCTCCCTTTTTGGTCAGTGGACACCATCTACGACTTTACCATCAGTCGCCTTCAAAAGAATCCTTCTACCAAGAAGTGAGTAAGGATTGTTGTTCCTTTCACGATTTTTTTCTTATTGTGTCTCCTTTGTTGTTCCTTTTAAAAATAATGATTGGTGTTCCTTTGTTGTTCCTTTCACGATTTTTTTCTTATTGTGGCTCCTTTGTTGTTCCTTTTAAAAAGAACGATTGTTGTTCCTTTTACAATTTTTTTCTTATTGTGGCTCCTTTGTTGTTCCTTTTAAAAAGAACGGTTGTTGTTCTAATTGTTGATCTCTTGTATAAGGGTATAAGTTAGACATGTGTCCTTTGGCATTTTTTCGTCAAAGGACAAGAGATCTCATCACAAGTTGACTTATTCACTTAGGTTACAATCTAGTGAGTGCTATTATCATCATCTAGCTAACAAACCAAGATAATGATCTTCTTTGGAAAAGACAATTCAAACCATTTATTAAGGATACGGGCTCATCTATGGGTTAAAAGGAAACCATGTCAAGGCTATGGATGCCTTCTGGCAGTAGTGGCTCCACCTGTGGTATCTAATTATACCTTATATACGCCACATTTCAGTGTGTTTTTAGATTTCCTTTTCTAAACATTGAGGCCATCATTCCAGATATATCTAATAAAAAAAAGGGGAGAGTAACAACATTATGATTTGTGGAAAATTTTAACATGTGAACAAATTTAAAATCATTCGGAATCCTTTTCCTCAAACGGTTTCTACCATGGGTACAATAATTTGAATTTCCCACACAAAGTGATGATTATCGTTAGTACCATTAAAGTGCTTGATTGAAAGTTATTAATGATTGTCTTTTCCAGCGGCGGTGACGGCATAGCAATCGCACCTCACAATCACTCCCTACCGTTATTACACTCGTATGTTTGACGGTCGAAGTTGACCTTTCCATTTATGGGGGGGGTAGATTCCCGACACATTTACCAATAGATTTCAATGAATGCAGTAATTACGAAAATGCACATTTTTCTATATACACACAATGTCGTTCTATATTTGCTATGTCTATTGTTTTCAAAAATATAATTGAGTTAAGTTGTAGCAAGGAACGTTAGTCATCCTCACCTGCTTACAGAAATATGGGAGGTCGAAGTGTGCGATAGGAACCAACACTCTTACAGGTAACTGAGCATGCAAGAGAAATCCTACACCATCTGGGGTGGATGGAGTACTTCAATCGATTGTAGGGATACGATACAGACATCACGATAGAATTCTTTCATAAATTGCAGGGAGAAACCTCCATGGTTCAACATATACGAATTCCAGTCACTCGGGAAATTGTAGCAGAGGTTACAGGCCTTCCTAACACATGAATACAATGGTATGGAATATATACAGTGCTTAAAGAAGTTGTAGAATCCTTCATAGACCCTAGAGAGGAATTGGATAAAAGGGAAAGGGACTTAACCCCAGTACTCTCAGCGAACCCTGGAAAGAAATGGAAGGTGTCATACATAGGTATATCACCTGCGACAAAAGATATGATTTGATCCTCCCACGCCACCTCAAAATGCTAGCTGCGCTCAAACAATGGTTAGTAATAAATTTACATTTTTTTCTAAATACTATGTTACATGAGGTCACTATAAGAACACAGAAGGAAAAAGATCCCATTACGTTCATCATCCACCATGGATTGGTAAAACTGATAGTAAATAAGAACCTAAGTCAAACTCAAATGACCTGGGGGGGTCTTATTGAGGCCAATAGGCCCTTACAATTAGAGCAACCTGGATTATAGCATGAAGACCCAACCTAGGGAATTGAAGTAGCACAAGAAGGGGAACCTACTGCCCAAATGGAAGATCCACCTCCTCAACTTGAAGTCGAGGCAGACCCCATCCAATTTGTAGAGACTCAGACCTCACAAGAAAAGGCATCAACGAGGAAGATAAAAAGAGCAATGGTTGCTCCTAAAGCTCCCATTGAAGGGATAAGAAGAAGCAGATGGATAAGACGTCGTGAATAAATTCAGGATACAAGAGAACAGCCTGAATAAATTCAGGATACAATAGAACAACCTGAATAAATTTAGGACATAATAGAGCAGCCTTTACAGGGAGATGTTTAGGGAATTGAGCAGACAAAACAAAAACCACAAGGAAACAGTCAGGAAGATACCCAGCCAACATTGGGACACCTCACAGAACAATTTTTGAAAAGATATGAGGTAGAGATAGCTCATGTTTTAGGGATTTTAGCGACCTCAACTAGCAGAGACACAAACAGGCTAGAAGAAAACCAGGCGCCAGCCTCTCCTTCAAACCTGGATAAAGATTTCCATGAGACTGAGATGTCACTCCCAGATGATACAACACAAGAAGAACCTCATACTGAGGTAAATACCCTGGTAGGGAAAGAAGAAGAGACACTATTGACAGATCAAGGTGAGGAAAATCTTGACAGCTCACAGAAACAGAGATCAGGAAAAATCCACAGTAGAATTAGAAAGTTAAAATGCGAGAACAAGTTGTTGAAGAGAAGCGTTAAAAAGATTAAAGTATTAAATCAGAAAGTTGGCAACCTTAAGAAAATTATCAAGGAATTAAGAAAACAACTAGAGCAAGCCGATAAGATCCATGAAAGAAAGAAGACCAAAAGACATAGAGCACAGGGAAGGAAACCTCTTCTTAGGAGGGTAGTCCAAACAAGTTCTGTAGGAACACAGACAGAGTTGCATATCCTTGAAGAAACTATAGAAATGGAAATTCAGATTGAGACTACAGTAGCATAATGGGTAGTTGTTCAAAATGAAGAGGAAATTCCTTTGGGAGCATATGAAACAGAGGCTCAACCAGAAATTCTAGGAGGAACATCTGCTCAACCTAAGGAAGTAATTCCCACTCCTCTGGAGACCACAGATGCAGAAACTCGAACAGTAATTCTAGTAATGAATGAAGCAACCTGTCAGATTGAAGAGGTATCTCAGTTTCAGGATTAGAGTGCCATCATTGAAAGACTAGAAGCAGAACTGGTACAAGCCCAGCAGGCCTTGACCCAGACCAGAGATGAAATGGTGACCATGACAGAGCATCAAAGAGTTGTTAAACAACTCAAAACCATGTCAGCCACAGAAAATGAGATGTATGCTGAGATGACTAAGGCTCAAGGGAAGACAAAGAAGGTACAAGGTCAACTGGAAAAATCTTTGGAGCAAATCAAAGTGATTTGTGATATCTACATTGATGCAATAGATTGTAGAGCTCCTGCTACCAATTATACTTTGTTTTTATTAGAAATCTACCTGTTGCTGAGGGTGAAAGCTATTCGAGCAAGTAAACTGATTAAATTCACCACTATCTCTGAGTTTGTGTCTTGTTTTAGGGAGCAGGAAGAGAAAGTACAATATTTCATGTGTGAACTATTCTTCCATAATTTCATTTTGGAAGACAATAGCAGAGATAATCCTGGTCCCTTTATTGGGGACATCCAATTGCAAGTGTTCCTATCCTTCACTAAAAATCAAGCTAGGTGGGCTAAGGCCCACAAAAGTTTCATGAAGAGAGAAATGGGTTAGATCTATGGGTCAGGGGGGAACCACCAAATTCTTTTCCAACTATCATGCGACATAGGACATTCATGAAAAGGGAAGGAGTGAAAATATCTTTAGGTCCTATTCATCAACACGTTATACGATCAGGCATAGAATATTTTAGGGAACTCAAAGAGGAAGCTCTTGTTGGCTCCAAGTTAAGATGGGTTGTCTCCCCAGTTGAAGTAAGGGTTAGAGAGCCCTTTGGTTTCAAGAACTTCTTTGCAACCACCTTCAGAATAGAAAGAAATGCCAGAATGATCCAAGAGGAAGGACCTGCCTGGATTGGGTGTAGATATAATCCCCCTCTTATCTAGTTTCCTCCAGAGGATTACCAAAGAGATTATCAAATTAATAAAAAGAGGGAATGCATTTCTTTTGGCGAACTCAAAAGAAAGAATGGGTTTAGGGCACCTGGTGAACCAACTTTTCCTCCTTACAACAACACTGCTTTGCATGTAAGAACTAGCTTGCTCTGAGGACATGCAAGAAGGTAAGCTGGGGAGGGTTATGAAAAGGTATAGATATTCTCCTCATTTCCATGATTTATGACATCATCTTGACTGACTTTTCTGTTACTTAGGAATAAAATAGGATAGGAAGTGAATAAAATATCTTCTAGAACTATCGTTGAGTTGAAGTTCATAAATTCTGAAATATGGTTGGAATTGTTTTTTTTTTACAGGAATGGGTAAATCTTGGTAAACTCATGATACCATAAGAGATTTCGGAGATGCGCAAGCTGTTGGAGGCTAAAGATATGGATCGTAAAGAAGTTTCAAGAGAGATTAGTTCGCTATTTTGTAAACTTCAAAAATAGTAATAGCAATCTGGAGGATCTCTCCATCCTCAGGATAGCTTTATTTACCCATATTTTGTAATATATAAAGAGTAGTGAATCCTGGAAAGAATAATTGAAGAATTGTATCTAAGCATTCAGAATTCAGAATTACTTCGCACAAACAATTTCTGTAAATGTTGTCTCATTTATGGAATTAATAAAGATTTTGAACGTTTCCATCATTTTCGTATACTGAGTTCCTAGTAGCAGTTCTTCTGAGGATCGAGGGCCCAGTCTGAAGGAGTTACTGTCTTAATATGTATTTTATCAGTTGGATTTATGTTTCGAACTTTAAATCCTTTTTATCATCGTTACGATAATGCATAAGCATGTTAATGTTTTGATATTGTTTGCTTGTAGAAGATAGATGCTTTCCTTTGAATGTTGTCAATTTCTATTCCAGATCCAATTGATGTAGTTTACTGCTTGACAGTTCCTCTCATTTTCACATGCGTTTTTCTTTTCAATTAAATTAGCAATTGTTGTTCCTTTCTGTTAAATTATCATTTGTTGTTTCTTTCACTTAATTAGCGTTTTTTTTTCCTTCTACTTAGTTATCATTTGTTGTTCAATTATTCCTCTGTCTCAACTTACAGTATTCAGTTAGTTCTTTCCATCAGATTAGAGAGTCATCAATAGGTCAACTTGTTTTTATAGATCCAATTCATGTTTCTTAATTAGATCAATTCATGCCTTTAATATTAGATTCAATTCTTGTCCCTTAATTAGATCAATTAAGCAATTTAATTCATGCCTTCAATTCATAGCACATTATAGATCAGATTTCAAACATGTTCAATAGGATTTTAGCTTTAGAAAATTAATGAATGTGTGAGGAACTTGATTGTTGATAAACTCATATTTGCTACGCAATTTTAGCCTCTACGAGCTATCTTCATAGACTTTGTTGATATTCTTGAAATAGAATATGATTCCTTGGGTTGATAAATTAATGTTAAACTAAGGTTGTTTTTAGGACATCTTTAGAGCCCAACAATTAGCAATGGATGGGATTCTTGACTACTATGTTTTGTATCATGAATGATAGGTGGTGCTCTAGGAATACCATGATGGACATAGAAACATACATTATAGTGAGAAGACACAACTATCACAATATACATTACAATGAGACATGTTGGATGCAAGTATAATTCAATTCAAGGCTAGAGTGCACTCTCCACTCTATTATTCATATTATTATCTTCATTCACTCCTATCAATACATATTCTCCCTTTATATTCTATCATTTGTTTACTTAGGGTTTATATGTGTGTGTATGTGTGTGTGTGTGTGGTTAAGATTTTGTAATAAAAATATGTTATAGTTGTATTGGTCAATGTAAGAATACAAAAAAATGTTTTTCCCACAGTCTATGATTCATACTTTGTTAAAAACATTGATGCTTGTCTACCAAAAATGCAATTGTATCCTTTCATGAGGATTGTGAACTTTTACTAGTATAAACCCTACTTTAAAAACACATCAAAACCCTTACCTTTTCATTGTCCTTTCGCCAGATCCATTAGCCTATAAAACTAGATAAGAGTTGTCCATGAGATGCATTTCCATCACCAAGACCTACATGAATCATAAAAGACAAATTCTTTATATGAGTAAATAATTAATAAGTAAATAAACATGCATTTAGTTATGTAAAATACTATAGAAAAAAATTAAGTGGTCGCATACCTTAATGAGCTTCTCTTTGTTTCGAGAATAGGTTATTCTTTACTGAACAAGGCCAACCACGTGAAGGTGGAAGCTCATATGGCCCCTCCCCCCCCTCACATCGCTCTCAATTCCCCATACCCAACAAATGATTTTCTTTATATAGAAAACATATAGACATTCATGCATAACTAGGATAGTCATCAAAACATATGAACATATAAACATTGAAGCATATGAACATATAAACATTGATAAACATCCAAATACAAGTCATGAATTTATACATCTAATTTTTCTTTGATATATGTTTTTTTACATTCATAAAATCGACAATTGGGGTATCATAATCATCCAACGACATTGTGTTTTGTGTGCCATGTCCTTCTATTGTTTGTGTGCGCTCATGTACCATACTTCTGGTATGTCACTGAGAAGGTCGTCGAGGCATATGTTCAGTGTCGTGAACTGCAACAATGAAAATGATCATATCGATATGTTGAAATATAATTGAAAAAACTAATTCATTATTTCGATTAGCATTGCACTACTTCTCTTTACATGTATGTGTAGTTGTGACAATTGGTGTGTTAATTTCTTGTTCACTTGGTTCCTCTCCCAGTTCACACTCCTAAGCTACATGCTCTTCAATTTTGAGAAGATAATATATAAGTTTCGATATGTTGAAATATAATTGAAATAACTAATTCATTATTTTGATTAACATTACACTATGGCTCTTTACCTATCTGTGTAGTTGTGACAGTTGGTGCATTAATTTCTTGTCCACTTGGTTCCTCTCGCAGTTCAACCTCTTGAGCTACATGCTCTTCAATTTTGAGAAGATAATATATAAGTCAGGAAATAAATATCTACAATCACAGTAAATATTTCTAATTCTGAAGCATACATACCGGAATGGGTACTCTGCTCTACACTATCACTGGACATGTGCACCTTTGTATGACGTGGTGTCTACTGAATACTGCTAGATTCACTACTGCGGTAGCACTGTTTCTTGAAAACAAACATAAATACTTAGTTAAGGGTGATATAATAAAATATGAAAAGACTTTACAAGCATGCTACTGCGGTTTCCTTATTCATTTGATTTACCTATGTGGCTGGGGAGATAGGAGTATGGCCCAAGATTTTTCTATATTCAATCACACTTTTAAAACCATGCTTGTAACCAAGCTTTAGGTCCTCCTCAGTGGCAGTAGTGTCGAACATATTTAACTTCAATGCATAACACCATTAAAAATACCAATAACAAAAACATATATGTGTTCGCTACTGTTAAATAAATATTAACCACAGTTAATCATTTAAATCTTACTATTCGGGCTTTTAGTTTCCATAGCCACCCTGGCCTAGTTTATGCTGGCCATGTTTTTCCACTCTGGCCTTGGTTTCTTTGAAGGTGTCTGGTAGCCTACATATGGAATTTTTGAAAAAAAATAGATATCAAAATTGTTACTTAAAATAGGAAAGAAAAACATAAATGATCATATTTCACTAATAATATGACATGTGTTGTACCTTGCTTGACCAGCTCGTGGATGTCTTCCTTGTTTTTTAAACAAGTTCTCCTTTGCATCCTCTATTAGGGCCTTCCACTCTTTCTTTGGAACCATGGGAGGGTGCTCGTGCTTGAGGTCTAATTGCAATTTCTCCCTATACTGGGCCCTGGTATATTTTAAATTCTTACTGGCTAACTTTGTAACCACTTTCTTGTTGAAAGTGTTGCCGAAAAAGTTTACCATGTGGTATATTAAATCATCTTTCTTTTTGTTATCTTGTCCATTCCACCGTGTGCGAATGGTGGGGCCAAATAGCTCCAATGCTTTGTCATTTAAGTTTCTATAGAAAACATTGTTTCCTGCAGAAATGTGTTATCCATTAATTTATAATAATCTCAATAAATGTCCATTTCAATTTAATGAAAAAAATGAATAAATTAATTAACAATTACTTGCAATCTTCTGAATATTGATTGGAACACATGTGTCATCCACCAGAAAGGTGACATCTAGTGATCCAGTGCTTTTAATTCATTCTACTCCATGCAGAATAGTATCCTCTCCATCTACAATACGTTCCTCTCTGGATTCATGTGGAGTCTCAGGCTCTGTCTCATCCTGCTCTGGTGTGTCATGCCAGTCAAAATCATTTCGCTCATCAATGGATTCGAGCTAAACCTTAGGAGGCTCAAAAAGCCTCACTTGCACTTTGCTATGTCGACATTTTTCTTGCATTGGACCATCACTACTACCTATAGTAGTTGCAGGATCGACAGGTTCCCCACGCAGGAGGTTTAAAAACTCCTACAAATGGAAAACTTTACTTTATCATATCATATACAAAATATAAAACAAAAAAATAGATATGAAACTATCATAGCTGATAAAAATATATTCCACTTACCCCAAAATTAGTTATTGTATTTTGTAGCTCTACAATTCTTGCCCTATCCTCCTGTGTCAGGGGCCTTTTGCTAAGAAAACCTAGATATTCTATGTTAGCCTTTTTCAAGGCCTTCGTTACATTTGTCATTGGGTCAGTCAAATAAACTATTTCTTCCTCATCAATATCCTTCGTGGGAGCCTTCCCACATTGACCATGTCACAATACATTGATGAATAAAATTAATGAGATGAACTTTAACATTTGATAAATTTAGTTAGTACAGTCATAAGTTGTTACTGTATTTAACATTTACTTGGTGAGGCACAGTGGGTGCCTTTCCACGGTCACCCTGGACAGATGTAGCGGGTGATTTTCGGACACAGTCACCCTAGACAAATGTTGACACAATAAATCAATCAACAAAAGTTATGAAATTCACCTGTAACATTAAAAAAATGAAATATTGCAGTAATATCAGAAAAACAATAACAAAATTTCAGAAATTTAATTGTTGTAGTCATAAGTTGTTACTGTAGTTAACATTTACCTGGTGAGGCACAGCGGGTGCCTTTCCATAGTCACCCTGGAAAGATGTAGTGGGTGATTTTCGGACACGGTCACCCTGGACAGAAGTTGACACAATAAATCAATCAACAAAAGTTATGAAATTCACCTGTAACACTTAAAAAATGAAATGTTGGAGTAATATTAGAAAACAAATAATGAAATTTCAGAAATTTAGTTGTTGTAGTCATAAGTTGTTACTGTATTTAACATTTACATGGTGAGGCACAGCGGGTGCCTTTCCATGGTCACCCTAGACAGATGTAGCGGGTGATTTTCTGCCATGGTCACCCTGGACAGATGTTGATACAATAAATCAATCAATAAAAGTTATGACTTTCACCTGTAACATTAAAAAAATGAAATATTGCAGTAATATCAGAAAAAAAAAAAAAATGAAATTTCTGAAATATAGTTGTTGTAGTCATAAGTTGTTACTGTATTTAACATTTACCTGTTGAGGCACAATGGGTGCCTTTCCATGGTCACCCTGGACAGATGTAGCCTGTGATATCTCACGGTCACCCTGGATAGATGTTGACACAATAAATTAATCAACAAGAGTTATGAAAGTAATTGTAAGATTAAAAAAATGAAATATTGTAGTAATATCAGAAAATGAATAATGAAAAATGAAATATTGTAGTAATATCAGAAAATGAATAATGAAAAATGAAATATATGCAATAAAAAATTGGTTGATCAAAGGTCGAGTTGAATGGTATACCCCCATAGTTGTACCCCCTCCATCTATTCTATTTAAGTTGTAATTGATCAACAACTCTTCATCTGGAACTATTTTTTTTGTTGCACATACAAATATACGATTTCCTTCGCGTCCCTCAAATATGCAATTTGGTTTCTTAGTTGTTGTCATTGGTCATGTACTATTTATAAAGCCCGCAATGTTTCCAATAGCTTTTGGCCTTCCATCAATATACATAGTTTCCCCTTTATTTTGATTGTTATCTACTAGTTGTATATAATTTGCGGCAACTTCGTATCTCCGCATACTTTGCGTATATCGGACCAACATCATCCAGTGATTGTATTTTTATAATGGTCCAACATAATCCATCAATTCAGTTACAGTTCCATAGCCGACCTTTATGCCATCCATGGAAAATAACCCCAATCCATGTAAGGATGAAGGAGCAATGTGATACATCCTCCCACCGATGAAGAAATTTGTGTCCACTTCAGGTAGCTCCTTAGGTGCCCATCGTTGCACTAGATGTTTATACCTCAAGGGAAACTCAATGTCACCTATTCTCTCAACATCATAATTACACGACCCTCCGTTGGCAATAAAAAATTGCATGCGTATACGAAATCTTTTCCTTACCTTTTCAGATCTAGTTGATCTAGAACCGGTAGATCTAGTACAACACATCTCACTTTCAACCTCTCTTAGTATATCTTGATCATCACTCGAGGAAGATAGATCCGAAAAATACCTATTTGGTGGTACCTACACTCATTAAAACAAGATAAGTTATCGTGCCAATATATGTTTTTGGTACCAACATAGTTGCATATAGTTGCATTGTTGCATAAAGTTGCATATAGTTTCATATAGTTGAATAAGTTGCATATAGTTGCATAAGTTTCAGTGTAGCATAAAGTTGCATATTGTCACTAAAAAACATGATAAGTTGCATTGTTGCATATAGTTGCATAGTTGCAGTTAGTTGCATATAGTTGCATACGAAATTGTTGTAATATAGTTGCATATAGTTGCAATATAGTTGCATAAGTTGCATAGTTGCATAAGTTGCATATAGTTGCATTGTTGCATATAGTTTCATATAGTTGCATATAGTTTCATAGTTTTATATAGTTGGATAAGTTGCATATTTGCATATAGTTGCATAGTTGCATATAGTTGCATAAAGTTTCATATAGTTGAGGCCAAGGATACCCCTCTGGATTTTATGTGTGGTACTTTGAGGCATTGTTCATGGCTCTAGATGACTCAAAGATTTATTTAGAACCTAAGGCATGGCCTTCTTCCCTATATCATTTCCAAGACCTTGAGACACATACCTACTACTCAAAAACACCTAGTGGCACCGACATCCCCAACCATAGGTTGGAATACCCTCTGAAGGCCTTGTGTGGTTATACGAGGCATCTTTATTGGCCCTAGCTCGTTGAAAGCTTCCTTTAAGGCCTAAAGTTCATGTTTCCTCCCTTGACCATGTCAAGGCCCCGAGAGCCATACCTAGTGCTCAAGAATGTTAGTGTTACCTATATACCTAATTGGCAAAGGATGCCTTCGAGAGGTCATTTTTGGTGGTTCAAGGTGTCATTTATGGGAAGAATAAGAAGTGGGATGCGAAGAAGATTGTAGCAATGACAAAAGAAACAACACCTCCCACCATGTATTACAAGTCTTGTGAGAGAAAGTGACACACCAAGACCGTTGGAAATTACACCTCGATAAATGCCCCAAGCACTTCTAAAAGCTAAAAGAATAAGTAGTTGCACTACCATTCAAAAGGAGGTAGCATTAATTAGTTGCACTACTAAATTAGAATTTGTTGTTCCTTTCCGTTAAATTAGCATTTGTTGTTTCTTTTTCTTAATTAGCATTTGTTGTTCCTTCTACTTAGTTAACATTTGTTGTTCAATTATTGTTCTATCTCAACTTAGAGTATTCAGTTATTTCTTTCCAGCAGATTAGATAGTCATCAATAGGTTAGCTTGTTTTTATAGATCCAATTATTATTTCTTAATTAGATCAATTCATGCCTTTAATATCAGATTCAATTCTTGTCCCTTAATTAGATCAATTCAGCAATTTAATTCATGCCTTCAATTCATAGCACATTATAGATTAGATTTCAATCATGTTCAGTAGGATCTTAGCTTTAGAAACTTAATGAATGTGTGAGGAACTTGATTGTTGATAAACTCATATTTGATATGTGATTTTAGCCTCTACAAGCTATCTGCATAGACTTTGTTGATATTCTTGAAATAGAAGACAAATCCTTGGGTTGATAAATTAATGTTAAACTAAGGTTGTTTTTAGGACATCTTTAAAGCCCAACAATTAGCAATGGATGGGATTCTTGACTACTATATGTTGGATCATGAATGATAGGTGGTGCTCTACCATTCAAAAGCAGGTAGCATTAATTAATTGCACTACCATTCAAAAGGAGGTATCATTAATCAATGACAGTCCCACGGGCAGACTGTCGACAACCCACGGGTTGAGGACGCAGACCCCTAGGCCTAGCCCTCAGATCCAATCCTTTCCCCAAAGTTACAGATCCATTTTTCTGACTTCCCTTACCTACATTGTTCTATTGACCAGAGGTTGTTCACCTTGGAGACCTGATGCGGTTATGAGTATGACCGGGCATGGACAGTACTCGGTCCTCCATATTTTCAAGGGTTGTCGAGGGTGCACTAGACACTACAAGACGTGTGATGCTCTTCCAGTTGATGGACCCTATCTCTGGTTGAGACAATTTCAAGGTGGGAAAGCTATTAAAATGAAAAGATAACTCTTCTTGGGGCCCCCAACGATGTCTCTGGATTTCCTAACGTTATCGTCAGTTATAGGATGAGGCACCAACAACTCTCAAAAATGGGTTTCAATTTTGTTGACTTTGGATGGAAGGTTGTCTATGATATTTCTTGAAGGGGAAAAAGTTATGGAATGCCCTCAAATGTTTCCTTGATTTCAACACCCTCTTCATTGAGATTGATTTTTGGGAAATCTTATGACATGATCGAATGACCCTCAAATATAGGCATGATCAAGGCCATGGACTTTGGGAAATTTTTCCTCTATGCTTCTGAGACACTCTGCAAAGCCTCAGTCTTCCTTCCTATCAACAAGTGTGAATCATAGGATATGGGACACTTAGGGTCCATCCAACAAAAGTCTTTTTTAAAATGGCAGTAAAGACCCTAGATTATCTCATTTATTGTGGGGTTGGTCAAGATCTTATCAAAGGCATTCAGCTCCCAGAACATGGAGCTGGATAGTTGGTTAATCAACATTCTACATACAACTCTTTCATATTATTCATAAGGACCAGACTTTTATGAAGAACACTATGGAATGCCTCTAGATTTTTTTTGATTCTATAGAGAACGTCATGGACAACCTCCATATTTTTTGTGATGCCTCATTGTCCAAGATCCAGTGGGCCAAAATGGAATGTTGTAGACAACGCCTATGTAAACAATGCCTTTGTAGACAACACCTATGTGGACAAACCTGGATCATGAGAATAGTGCGGAGGAGAAGGCTGCAGGGTCCATTTTGGATGACAGACATGTGTACGTTCTATTTTTTTTCTTGCATCCAGGGCAGAGAGGGGGGCCGAATGAGATTGAACTTGACCTTTGCAAGATCCACATAGTCAAAACATGTTTTTTTTTTGTAGACAAGGGGAAAACAAAAATAGAGGCAACTTGGCGAAACCATATCTCAATGCAAAAATTCTGGGTGGGATTGGTGGAACTACCACTCACCATTCTCAAGCTTGCTCACAGTATGCCCTCTAGCTCAGTCTCCTCCATGTGCCCTCTAGCTCAGTCTCCTCGGCCCTTGATCTCCTTCTCTGATGTTCCCTTGCGCAGATGTCAGGGTTTGGGGAGTTACTCCTTCTCTGATCTCCTCAAATCTACTCATGGTGTTCTGTCCTCATCTATCCTCGACTCTCATGTTCTCTCCTCGACTCTCCTCGACTCTCCTCATGTGCTCTCCTCGTTTTCTCTCCTCACGCACAAGTTTGAACTTTTTTGGGGGTTTGGTTTATTATATATATTACAATTATATAGTGTGTGTGTGTGTGTGTGTGTGTGTTATAATTATATAATATGTATATATATATTATAATTATACATAATTTATATTTATATAATTAATATATATTATAATTATATATTATATATTATAACTTAATTTATATATTATATAATATATTAAAATTAATCATTAAATATTGCATCTATTACACCACTAATATATGACCAACCACCTATTCCACCACAACTCAGCATAGGTAGCACCCATGTCCCCCCTCCTACCCCAGTTATCTTTCTAGAAAGACCTTGGTAGAAAATATTTCCACCACTAATGATAGATAACCTAGATTTTGTTTCCATATATCACTTCTTTACAAGTAAGTAAGTCCAATATCTTCCAACAACCCTCCATCACTCTTAGGTATTAGCATAATCTCACCTTGTTAAGATGAATCAATAGAAACTTAACAACTGAAGTCACATTTCACTTACATTTTCTCTACATTTGTCGACCCCTCCATGGTTAATGATTTATCATGCACATGTGACATAGATGGAAGAAAAAATCACACCCACAAGCCTCGTCATCCTATAATGACCTAACCTCTACAACCCCCATTTTCCATTTAGATGAAGACATACTAGAGGCCATGCATGATCCCTACTATACATGGGATACAATGTGTCATAGATTCTTTTTTCTCCTGTAGGATGCATGCACCCCAACTACCTCACTTAGATAATGAAAGACCATGTTCACTACATTGGGGGCACCTTCACCTACCATGTTATACCTTTAGTGTGTAATGTTCTATTTTTTTAATGATTTATCCCACGCTTACCTTGATGATCTCACTAATTGGTCAAATAAATGACCCCAATTTTCAAGTCTTCCCCTAAACAAAACACCTTATGAGTTTGGGATTTAGAAAAAGTGTTGTTGATACCAACCTATACTACAAGAATTTTAATGGTGAGATCTTCCCAAGTCACGAGAAGTACACAATTGAGATATTGAAAAAGTTTGGGATGTTGAACTGTAAGCCCATGGCCCCATTCACATGTCATTGTTTCCCATGTCTAGTCCTAGTACAATTTCCTTGGTTTGTGTATTGATCCCTTTTAGTTTTGGGTTGTTAGTATTTTCAATTGCACGTGCTTTTCAATCTAGTCAAATTTCAATTAATGTCCCATTCCATGTCAACAACAACGCATCCATTCACTGGGAACACTAAAACCCGACAAATCGATGACTCCACTAAATTAGGGTTTATGGTTTACATGATGAATTGATGAGGAATAAATTGGGTGTGTGAGTCAAATTTGAGTCCAGAAACCCTCACATATCATTAAGGCATGTGAATATTCTATCCATGTCAAATTTCAATGCATTTAGAAACAGTTTGAAAAAATTTCAATGTTGGCCCCATTCATAGGTCATTGTTGCCCATGTCTAGTCCCAATACAATTTCCTTGTAAAATTTGTATAATATATTTGGAGAATGATAATTTTGAAGGTGCTAGGCCTATTCCTACAAACCATGGTCAGATCACCTCTCATTGACAGTGTGTGTATTAATCCCTTTTAGTTTTTGGGTGTTAGTATTTTCAATTGCACGCACCTTTCAATCAAGTCAAAGTTCAATTAATGTCTCTTGTTATTGTAGGGTTATAAAGTCTCATGATCCCAATGCCCATATGCCTCCAACCTTGTGATCTAATTATCGTTGGGTGACAACTGTCATGAAGGATGATGAATAAGACTAGGGTCAACTTTCAATTCAAGGCTAGGAATGACTGAGCCCACATCAAGTGAAGGAAGAAAATTAAGAAGGTACATGTGTTGTCCCATTCCATTTCAACAACAATGCATCCATTCAATAGGAATGCTAAAACCCGAAAAATAGATGACTCCACTAAATTAGGGTTTATGGTTTACATGATGAAATGATGATGGAAGAAAGTGGGTAAAAAATTTAACTTGCCTGTTTATCTTTTAAACCAAACGCTAAATCAACTTCCCTTGATGTAAGATCAGGAAATTGATCTTGATGACGATGTGTTGTTTTAATCAT
Organism: Picea engelmannii; assembly: GCA_009831015.1. Classification (NCBI taxonomy): domain Eukaryota; kingdom Viridiplantae; phylum Streptophyta; class Pinopsida; order Pinales; family Pinaceae; genus Picea; species Picea engelmannii. The sequence continues at coordinate 756,097 of ML779501.1, read as the reverse complement.
CTTACTCACCCCTTCCCATGATAACCTACCGAAGTATTCTTCAGTATATTCTATCCAATGCTCCATCCAATCAAGGTTGTTTGCAATGTATAAATGTAAAGCATCC
>ML779501.1:745729-755941 GCA_009831015.1 Picea engelmannii | reverse complement strand
AATATGTCAATAAGTTCCGCTACAAATCACATAAGAAGTACATTTTCCTTATAAAACAATACTTACCTCATGTATTTTCCAAGTACATAAATAATTTGTTTTATGTTGTCAAATTCGTCTGGGAGAGATAAAGGTAGAACATACTATAACAAAAAACAAATAATTATTATTTGTTTCCAAAAAATGTGTACCAATAAGGAAATATATTATAACCTACTAATTACCTTAATGAATGTATGTCAGTCATGTGTTTTAATGCCACCAAAATCACCTTTTTTCATTAAGATATTTTTTATGTTAGACGAAAACCCCGTCGAAAACCTAATTTTTCGAATGACCTCTTTTACAATATTTCTCTGTTTCTCCATCAATAACCAAGGAAGACTAGTATTATGTTCACTACCATCACCATTAGAATTAATAATAACACTTTGTAATGCGTGATTAGCCTCCTGGATGTCACAACAAATCTTTCCAATTCTCTCTTTCTCAGTCCTTCCATCTAATATTCGCCATAAAAATTATGTTATGTTCTTCCCGATATGCATTGTATCAAACAGATGAACTATTTTTAGGTGCTCGTAGTATGGCAATCTACTGAATTGAATCAAGTAACTTTTGATTCCTCATGGAAGCCCATTCGTGCCTTAACGACATTCATGAAACATCAACAAATTAAAATTAACACTAATTAATGGGACAAAATGAAATTAATACTAATGAAATTAACCAAAGATTTATATAATATGTCATACATAAATAATTTGTGTACCTTGATGGTTTCTAATATATTCCAACTTCCATAGGCGAGGTGTCATTCTTCATGGGTTTTTTCCATTTTCTTCTTTACCATTGAAATTTGCTTTGTTTGTAGTTCGATAACTATGGTTCTTAGGTAGAAAGTGCCTATACTGATCAAACACTTCCTTTCCTAAACTCCTTGAACGACGATATTTTATCCTCGGACCACAAACTGGGCATGCAAATTTACCCTTTGTTTGAAGCCCTACAAGATATATGAATTAATGTAGTGTCAAATTAGAGTTACAATTTAAAATAATGCATGATATTTTCAATAAATATATATCATATTAAATCACAAAATAAATTAACAATATACCACAAAAATGTGTTAACCCGGGAGCATCATGAATTGTCCATGATAGTATTCCATGGAATTGAAATCGTTTTTAGCCTATTGGTCTAGATATGTCATACATAGTGGCGCTAGCCCATAACTTCAACAACTCATCGATAAAAGGCTCAATATATATGTTCATATCTTTAACCTGGTACCTACCTAATTGGTTCAACATACTGCATGATTAATTATACTTATCTAGATGTCATTATATATAAAAGAAATAATTACCATGCACGAAACAAAGAAATGAAATATTTGTCATACTTTAAAGAAAATAAAAGATAATTAAATACCTGGAACAATCATTGTCAACATTATGTGTGCTCTCTTGATCGACATCCAAGGAGGAAGGTTATTGTTTATAACAAAAACAGGCCACACTGAGTACATAGAACGAAACTCTCCAAATGGATTGACACCATCATCTTCCAACGAAAGTCTAACATTACAAGGTTCTTCTTTAAAAATTGGCCACTTTTCTTCAATGTAGTTCAATGCAGAACCATCTGTAGGCATTCAAAGAACATCGTCTCGACTTCTGTTCTTTGCATGGAAATCCATAGACTGTGCTATACTTTAGCACCTGAACAATCATTGGAAACATGGAATTATCAGAATATAACGAAGAACTTTGTGAGGCACCTTCTTTGACGCTTTATCGGTTTGATATCTACTTATTTGAAATTGTGGGCATTCAATTTCTAATGCATTTTTTCCATAATATATGATATGATCATTAGGACATGCATCAATAGTCTGATAGTTCATTCCAATTTCTTTCATAATCACGGATATTTCTCGATATGTCTGTGGAAAAATATTTGACGTCGGTAATAGAACTTCACCTAACAATCTACAAAATTCTAAACAAAAAGTCAATGTAAACAATATTAATCATCAATATCTCATCCAATATACTAATTTACAAATTAGAAAACAATAGCAATATAGGAAAAAATTGAACCTTTTAAGTATTTGTGAACATGCATGCATAAATAATTAACAAATTAAATACCTTAGTATCTATGTGAGGCATGTGTTTGATAAACCATTCAAAACCTTCAGGTTCACCAACAACAATATAGCAGATAAAAGATTTGTTGTTGACCCTTCATAAAGAGGTTGACATGACTTCTCGAGTAGAGGATCAACATCATTACTATCATCCTAGTTGTCCTCATCCATTGGAGAAAATGTGTCTTGGATCAATCTATGTATCTCATCTTCCTGATTTGAATCACTAACGTTATCTCCATCCATATCATCATTAATAACTTGATCAACAGCTTCAATATTATGATCTCAAAGTTCATCACCCTATAAAGGAGTATTTTTGCTAGTACTTGGCAAATAACTCTATGGAGGTTGACATTTTGGGCGCATCGTCTATATATTTAAAAACAACGTAGAAAAGTTAGTGTGTATAGAAAATATAAAAATCTCGATAAGAAATATTATTAAAATTCATGACATATTGATTATTACAGAGAATACATTAAATATTGAATCCTCTTACCAAGGGACGATATTCATAACCCCCTTCGGCGTGCCCCTTCTCCCTACAATGTATTTGAGTTGTTGTTATTAAAAGTCTTTTTTTTTTGCAAGCCCCCACAATCATAGCAAGGGCCATTTTCCATCGCCCCTCGCCTCTAATGTCGCTCTTAACCGAGAAAGATTCCTATCATTTTCGTTCATAGTGACAAATCCTTGTCCTAACAAGTAATTGTCTTACTTACACCATACCAAACAGTAAGTTGTCAAATTTTTATATTTTAGCTACTCCTTTCGATTATGATATGTTTATTTACAGTGACCGACAATCCTCACAATTATTTCTTGTAAGACATTTTGACATGTTTTTTTTTATTATTATTATCGATTAACTATTAAGATAGATATGATTCAATTTGTACTACAGAGTAGTGTGTATTGAATAACCATGGAAAATAATTACACACCATTTAACGAAAGTGGTCAAAATTTCTCAAACTTGAATCACGCGACACCATACACTAGCCTCTAAGTTGTTTTGTAGACAAAATGCCAATCTTTGAAATTCACCACTAAAAAAAGAATGCCAACCACTTGTCATCCACAATTGGGTTGGGTTGGTTTAAATTATGACGTGTTGATTTGCATCTAGATACAATGGTCACAATTTTATGCTACTTGAAGTGGTCATAGTTTTATTTTCTAAGACACTTTGGCATGTTCTCATTTTTCATTGTCTGACTAGTATATTTCATCATGTTATCGTAGATTTCGTCATGAATTTTTTATATTTTAGATACTCCTTATTAATAGTGTATAAACAAGTTACATCAACTACAAACTAAAGTTAATCACTACATCTAGAATTGCATGTGATTATAAAAAATTGAGAGAAACAACATCACATATAAGAAAAGGGTATGTGGATTTTATTGAGAAAGTTGAAACAAATATACGTTATTTATATTGGAAGAGTATGGTATATAATCATAAGTTAATTTGTTAAAGGTGCTTAGTCATAAGCCAAGAAAGTTAAAGGTGGCTAACCATAAGCTAAGATGGTTGAAGGTGGTTAGTTAAAAGTGATTGTTATGTGCCTAATCACGACATAGATAACATCTTTATAATAAGGTCATATGTGTACAAATGTTTTCTTTATATAATAACGACATATATACCTAACATAAGTTTAGGGTTAGTGTTTATGTATCTTATTGTTATAAACATGAGTTTCATCCCTATCTTATATATACCATAACTTATCATTTATCAATATAATAATCAACTTCAAGATTTTATTCATGGAGATTTTTTCCTTCATTTAATTGAATTAGTAAGTGCTAGTGAACCATTAGGTGTGCAAGTATCCCAACCATTATTGTCACTGTTATATTATTTTCAATTTATGCAAGTGTGATCCCATTTGGGTACTAGGGATGTAACAAGTGGTATCAAAGCTTCAATCAAGCTTTGTTGGGGTTTTTTTGTTAGTTCTTAAAAACAAAACAAAGAAGAAAATGACAATCAATTACTATCATTTCACCGATCAGGGTTGAGTTTCAAGAGCAATTCCATATCTTTAACAATGAAAAGAGAGAGACATTCTAGCTACAATTGAAGGGAAAAGGGTATGTGGATTCCATAAACCTAGAATATTATGGAATCCACATACCCTTTTCCATAGAATATACTTACTAGATCCAAAAACCAAAGACATGAAATATGGTACTACACATATAATATATTATCAAGGAAAAAACAAGCTACATGAAATTTGGACATTTGAACAAAAATTTACAAGTTAAATGAGTACATCAATAAAAAAAACATACTAACCTTGCAAGTTCAAAATCTGAGCTATGTAGATCGAGAATTGGATTTGTTCAATCGGTGGGTGATGGAAAAAATAAACAGCTCAAACAAAAGACAAGAACAGTGTCGCAACTATAGCAATTGTGTCACAAAGTCTCTTAAAGTCAGGTATATATAGATCAAATAGTCAACTAGATGTTAACACTGACCAATGAGATAGGAAAAAAAATTTCGCTATTGCCACAAAAGTTCGTGGCAGAAAATCCCGACCAAGTTAAAATAACCTATTCATGGATTTTGCAACAAACTTTCGTGGCAATATCGACGAAAATCCCACCCTATTTAAAAAAAAAGATGAAAATAATGGAAACGTGGAAAAATTTTGTGGAATAATCCGCCCATATGTACTAGTGTGCACACCTCAACAAGTGGGACATCTATATAATGTGAATTTTCTTTTGCAGGTATTTGATTTTTTAGTAAAGATATTTCATTTTTCTCAAGACCTCTTTGGGAGAGCATCTGGAAGGTTATGATTTGGATTTTATCTTTTTCCAACTACATTCCCTCTGGGCCTTCATCCCCTTCTTCCCATGAAATGAGGGACAATCCCTTCTTGGGTCAGTACACCCGAAAAATCCCAAAAGATGAGGAGGTGAGGGGAAAAATGTGAAACGTGGCAAGTATGAATGGGAATGGAATGATGACTCATCAAGGGGACTTCCCAGTAGAAAACATATCCCTAAGGGTGACCACTTACTAGGGCACAATATCAACCACCAAGGTGAAACAGGGAAAAGAGCATAATTTCCAAGCATACATTACATAATCAAAAGCAGATTTAAATGCAACATACTCAAAATGCCTCAAATATTGAAATGACACTCACCATAATACATGGATTATACCTCATGGAGCAAGACCCAATGTCTTCTGGAAGCAAGCTGAAGTGGCATATACCATCGTGATGAATTTGAGATCTGTGGTGGTGAAGTTGGCCTATGTTTGTGCAAGTGGACAATGCCATCCATCTATCTCTCGGTACTCCATGTATACAACCTGAGGGCCTCGAGACATCATCTCCTTAGTTATCCCTAGGAATTGAGGATAACATGCCCTTAGAAAAATCATAAATGGAGCTCAGCCAGACCGAGTCTTGAAGAATTGGAATTTTTCATCGGGTCTCTCTAAGGTGGAAACTGTCATCCAAGGCACCTCAGACACTATTCCATGTCATGTTATACGAAAGGACAACTCGGTGGTGGACTACATAGAAAATGTGGCAGTGGGTCAAACCCAGCTCGAATCATGATGGATCTGGGAGGAAGTGGGACCGGGGGACTTCTAAGACAATATAACTTTCTTAAATCAGAAATAAAATCACCTGCCACATGTAGAGATAGGTGTGGAATCAAGAGTAGACCCAATGGGTCAGGAAGAGACCCACGCGTCCTCATGAAAAATGTAGTTATTACGAGTGGTCAGATGGGATTCAGTACTAAGGGAGGTGGATCAGTACAACCAAACTCAAAATGGAAGAGTGAATAGTTACTATTGGGAGACGAAGTTAGAATTAATGAGACTACAACTACAAGATCTAGTGGTGGTTAAGTTGACGATGGATGGTGGAAGGAAAAAACAGTCATACCCAACCACCTCTGAAACCATTATGTCTGAACATGACAATCGCAAGGCTTGAGTGATCATGATTGTAACACATCCACGACAGGGCATAAAAAAAATTGATTTTCTTAAAGGACAGATACTCCATTCATGGTTTCTAATTTGGAAAGTTGGGGAACTAGTCTGACCTCTTGATCAAGGATCTTTGATTATGAATCCAAAAGAATCTCTGATACCCTGATGGTCTCGCTCTGTAATTAAACGCAAACCCTTTCAACTTCTGGGTACAGGTCTAATGGTACCCACGAGCTTCCCTTCGCGCTTGGGGAAACTCTGCGTTTGGGTGCTAGCCCCTTTTCTGATAAGCCCCTCCTTGAGGTGACCTTGGGCGATAACCTCACGCAAACACACAATTGTGGGCGTGGCCAAAGGCAGTTTGAAACCAAACTACCTTTCGGCCTACAATTCTCCTTGAGCCTCCACGTGTCCTTTCTTCAAAACCATGGTTTGGATTGCGGCCCGCCCTCAACTTTTTAAAGTTCATGCATCTCCGATCCCTGCAATGCTATGGGACCGTCAATCTCATGATATTCACGGTGCCTTTGAATTGACGGCGCATATATATCCCTTTCAAATCTGCGGATCAGATCTGTCCTTGTTCAAATCAACGTCTTTGATTTGTTTTGGAATTGCGGACTTCGGATTCTCAAGTCTCAAACTTTCCTTTCTTTTGTACGTCAATCTTTCGTAGTCGAAAATTTGCGGACACCTGTCCTTCTCAATCAATGGCTCTTCCTCTGCTTCGGGGGTTTGACCTTTCAACTAGATCAACGGTCCTACAGCCCTTTTCTCGATCAACGGTCGAGATTTCCTTCGGGTCTCCGGACTTCTAAGATATAAAATCTCAAACTTCACTTCCCCTTGAAGTAAGTGAATTCTTATCGTGTGTCCACTTGAATCGGACGGTTGAGACTTTCTTCAAGTCTTTACTCGAAATCTACAGATTTATGCCACCTATCCTCTTGATCTAATGGCTATGAATTACTTCAGAACTTTACCCAGAATCCATCGATCTATGCCACATCTCTTCTGAATTAGACGATCTAGATTCACCTCGGACAATCCGACGCTTGAGATTTACTTCATATGATATGATGACTGATATCTACTTTGAATGATCAGACGGTTGACATTTACTTTGGCTCTCAGGCTCTCTAGACTTTGGGAGTCTCAAATCTCAACTGAAAACTCTTGAACAGATTTCTCCGGAGTCCACGATCCGTCGTCACGCGTCCCTCTGGATCTAGCGGTCTAGATTCACTTCAGGTCTTCGAGGTTCAGGAATCTCAATTATCAATTGAAACCTCAATGTGATTCACCTAGAGCTCACAATATATTAATGCGTGTCCTCTCTAAATCAACGACCCTTGTCTCCTTCGGGACTTCGCCCTTCGGAGATCTCAGACCTCAATTTTCCTCACTCTCTGTTTCTCCCAGAATATTTTTATCTAGAGTCTATGATATCATGACATGTGTCCTCAGGCGATCGATGGTTCCCAATTACTTTGGTTGTTCAGGCTTCAACGATTTCAAACTCTTATCCATCGCATTCTCCCAGAGTGTTTTCACCCGGAGTTAGCGATCGGTCACCACGTGCCCACTAGATCTGACGGTCCAGATTCTCTTCAGGTCTTCAATTTTCTTTCACCTGAGGATAACATATCTCTACCACATGTCCCTTTCGATCTGACAGTTGAGATTCACTTCGGCTCTCTGGCTCTCCGGGCTTCGGGAGTTTCAACTCTCAATTGAAACTCTCTCGAAGTGATTTCTCTAGAGTTACTGATCTGCTGACACATGTCTCTTGGTGATCAATGGTCAAGATCTACTTCAAGTATTCGAAGATTCCTCTCTCTCCTTGACCACAAGCTCTCGCTCAGGAGTTGTAGATATTGCGCCACTTGTCCCTTTTGGTGATGAATGGTCCCAATTCACTTCGGGACTTCGAGACTTTGGCCATTCAACCCTCCCATGCACACAAACATTAAAACTCGTGCACTTTACCTTAGATTGGACGACTAACATCCCTTTACGCTCAGATCTGACGGTTAGGATATGTTCCTTCCCAGCGCTTCTCCTCTACTTCCCTGAATGTTGATCTAATGGTCCAGGCTTCTCCCCACAACCGATCTGACGGTTGTTTTTGCTCCTCCTCCTGAGCTTTTGACTTCTTCCGACTTGGAAGAGTTTGGTAAATGTTCAAAGGCCTCAGCCTTTATTCCTCCTGTGAGTCTATCTATCTTGGGTCTCATAGACACTTCTGAAAAGTGTTATCCCTTCTGAGCTTGATCTCTTTGAGGATTTTGATTTCCCACACACTCCTTGCATTTTATGGATCTCGTCAAACTCAGATCGAAGGTCGACGTTTCACAGTAATTGTGGGGTCCCACCTCCACAATCTGAGAAGTGCTCACTCAACTCTAGTGAAATCCTAGGCATTGATCTTCCATTCCCAACGAGATCAATGATGTGGGTTGATTGCGGGTCGTGAACTAGTAGGTCTACTAAATTCACCTTTGCACTCCACAAGGATTCCCAACCGTCGATTAAATCGAGCAGCTGGTGTTTGATTCGGTAACTCCAGTGAGTATTTGAGTCGATATGATGACTAGGATGGACTCTCCTCCCATTAAATGGCTCGCATCCATCTTCGTTGTCAGATTTTTAATTCATGGGTAGTTCTAGTGACTTGACTATCATCTACTTCCTATATCTGACGGTCAGGACGGTTTCCGAGCATCCTCAGATCTAAGGCTCAGAGTTAACTTCGAGACTTCAGGGATTTTACCTCCCTTATGATAAACTTTCTCAGTTCACTGAACTTGCAAAGTCTAAATGACTCCAAGGGTTAAATCCCATGCTCTTTCCCATATCCAACGGTCACAACAGACTGTGGCTTCTTCCGAATGGATTTTTTCCATTCGTCTTCCAAACAAGGGAGCCTTCCCTTTTGCTACTTCAACCTTGATACTCTTTCTGAGCTTTGTTAGCTCTGAAAGTATTAAGAAATTCATGCTCTTTCTCTTGACCTTAACGCTTGTAAGAATCCTTCCACACACCCCTTGCGCTCATTCCTCAACTCTAGAACTTAAGTGGTTCTCGGTCTCTGCCTGCCTCGCAGAGAGCCTGTGCATATGTGCACTATATTTCCTGAGATTTTAACAGAATCCCTCCTCCAAGGGACTCAGAATGACTAGGAGTGTCGACATGCGTACATGAAACTGTTCCCAAGGTTGATGAACTCACAATTTGTGGATCTAGCTTAAGCCACCATAGGGCGCAAGCATTTACGAATACAAAACATGTCCAATTCATACTTGCTTAAATACACAATTTAAACAAGAATAAAGAGATACAGTATAATCATTAAGCAAACATACACATCCCTGGGTCATTCATAGTATATCCCATTTCATTACATAATTACAGCTTAATTTCACAGGGTATGAGAATACTTATCTATTACAAGTTGCATCCAACCAACTGACTATGGGTGTGCACCTTTCCACCCAACCATAGGCTCAGAGGCATTCATTCTTATCACTCTGGCCACCCCCGTGCCAAGCCATGATATCACTAGGGAATTTACTCCATCTCTCAGAGAAACTCTCTCTATCACAGCGACCCTGTGAATTTTATGAGATGCTTCCTCAGCATCAAGCTTGTGTTTGGATCCTGCAGGCCATGTTCTCAGCACTTCCTTTGGATTCACACATATCCCTTACGAGCTTGTTCTCTCATCCCCCTCTCTCCTCTCTTGTTGTCTCTTTATTTATCTTACCTTCACTCCTCTTGAAGTTTTCTGAACTGTCCTATTCCTTTTGTCATAAGGAAGCTCAGGTCATCAGGTCTTTGTAGTACTTCAAGCTGACATACTGTAGCTAGACCATGCTTCCATTCATGGGGGTGGTTGATGATTCAACCACTGGTCCTTTATTTATTAACTGATTTCTTTCCTCTAGAGATATCATGGCTCGTACTTCAAGGCTTCACCCCCCAACAGTCAGTTATGGGCAGTTTAACAATAATACATTTACATTGTCCACATGCCTTAGCATGGTAATCCTATTTTATGATTA
>ML779501.1:726133-739684 GCA_009831015.1 Picea engelmannii | reverse complement strand
AAATTGAAAATGCTCAAAATCAAATTTTGATCTTACCAGGAGGTGCGCTTGGCTGAGGCGAGTAGCCTGGTGTCTTCAGATTTGAGAAAATCCAAATTTTACCCCTTCAAATCTGTTATGCGGATTTCTGGACTGGTGCTTCTAGTACTTCTGGTACTCTGGTACTTCTAGTACTTCTGGTACTCTGGTTTTCTGGTTTTCTGGTACTTTGTGAAACTAGGGTTTCACTTTTTGGAGGATATAGCCATTGAAAAGGTGTGATCTATGTGCCAAAATGATCCTTAGGGGAGGGCACAACTTTCTAGGGTGATAGATAACTGAAAACTCTCACTTTTTCAAAACCCTAATTTTGGGGTCTGGTAACACTGACGTTTTTCCTCTTACAGATTGTGCTTTCTTCAGGTTGGCTCTAATACCATGTTAATGTTTTATGCCATTATTATAGTTCTTTGCATTTCATAAGATAAGAGCATAATAAGAACAAGATCACTGAGAAATACACATCCACAAGAGACACAACATTTATCCTGGGAAACCCTATAGGGGAAGAAAACCCAGCAAGAACTTCCTTATCATAAATAGCTTATACAAAGCTCAAGAGATAACTCAACCAATACAAAAAGTCCTCCTCCAAGAGATGTGCCACCCTTCTTCTCCTCTCTCCAACTTGAATTGCAACTTGCCTCATAAGAGAATGAGCAAGTGAAGTGTGTCTTAGTAGTGAGGCGCTAGCCTCTTATTTATATCAATCTGGCACGTGTGAAGAGTCACCATCTGGCAGGGCCGACTTCTCACACTGGGTGGGTAAATCCACTTTTAATTAAATCTGGCCCTTTCATTATAACTGTTGGGGCCGACTTCTTATTCTGCACATTGTAATTGTCCGATGACCAATCCGCAAAAGGGATTTGGTTCTTATACAATTACCGACTTAATTAATCCTCAATGGGGATTAATCTAATAATGAAAATAATAATAATGACATGATTAATCCACAATGGGGATTTAATCCAATAACAAAATAATAAGAATGCTCTTCGCAGTTACATTATTTCAACAGTATTATCCCTACCTCAAGTCCAACTTTGAGAAAACCTTGGGCTTAACCAATTTGTCAAAGAAATCTCCTACCAAAGGACCTAAGGGGTATCTACTTTTTATGGTCCACTTTTTCAATACATTATAGTCCAAGCACATCCTCAATTCTAGTGTGTCCATGTTCTTTTTGAAGAGGATCGGTGCACCATATGAGGATCTAGGTGGATTGATGGAAATAGCATCAATGATCTTAGTTAATTGTCGCCTCAACTCTTCCAACTTGTGTCTAAAAAGTTAGTAAGGTTCTCTAGAGTCTAGCTAGAGGTTGCAATCTCAATTGGATCTCAATATGATGGCCAACAATGTGCCTAGGAGAGAGCACTTTAGGCAAAGAATTAGGCATTTGATCTATAAACCCGTCCAACACATTGGTAAGTGTTGGTGGAATGGTTGTCCCCACTCCACTACCATTCACTTCTTCATAACTATTGCATAAATTTGAAACTTTGACTATTGGGATGCCCTCTTCATCATAAATGAAGATATAGTCCACACCTTTTCATCTGAATTCTTTGTTGTTGTGTGCACAACACAAGTCTTTCATCAATGAAGTATCACCAACTTGTCTACAAATGGCATGAGAACTAACTACATTCTCCTTAGGAATTATTGTCCAAGAATGACTTCAAAGTCATCCGCTTGTGATAATATAAAGTTTGCATGGCCCAACCATTTGTCCAATGCAAATGTAACCATATATACTACCTTAGCCTTATAATTGTCCCCTTAACTAAAGCATTGCATGATCCAATTCTATGTTTAAGTTCATTTGCCAATTATTTTTTCAAGAAGTTGTGTGAGGAACCAAAATCAACCATTACTTGTACTCTCTTTCCATTGATGATTAGATCAACAAAAAAAGTTGATTGAGATTTTTCCCTTGGTTGCAAGCCAAAGCATCTATCCACTACAAAGAGGTCTCCAAAAAGATATTCTCCCATCCATCTACCATAGAATCTTACTATGCATGACCTCTTAAAGAAAATGAATTGCAACAAAAAGACACAAGATTTTTACCTATACCTGAAGTGGCATGCCATCTTCAAAAGCTCTGTCAAGGAACTCCTAGGCCAAACTACACTTGGACCCAAGACACTATGAGGTGTTTCCTCTATGACTCCTCTATGTATATTGCCTTGGTTGAAATGCACTCTAAGGCCTAGTTGGATGCTCAAAAAAGCTACTCTCAGACAGTCAGTAGCCTACAACAACAACTTCGTTTCATCCTCTACCTTCATCCCGTCTCCAATGACTATTAGCACTCTTCTGGGAAACTATTGAAAGAGGGGTCACTCTAACACTTGTGTTGCTAGATGTTACCTCAATGAGGGCCCAAACCTCCCAAGAAACCTCCTTGTTGAAACATGAACTCAAAGTTGTCTCGAACTAGTCAAACCATCCTCCAAACCTATTGATTCCTTATGGAACATGGTGAAGATCATCCAACAAGGTTATGAAACCAACTTCTTACAGAATTTGAGTTCTAATACCAATTATCATGGACCTAAGAGTCTTGACTAAATTTTTACTTTTTTTCATCTCCGATGTGTGGCATTTCCTTTCCTCAACCATAGTGGCTTGACTAACTTGTGCTTACTACAAACAAACTATGCATATTTACTTAAGGTATATCCATGACTTCTCCTTAAGATACACTAAGTTAGATACACATCTATGTCCGACACAAGAAAGTTCACCCAACAATAGAGATTTAATCCAACCCTTGAAGCAACCATAGGCCTACCTCTTGAAAATCCTATCTTATTCTTCTTCTCACTCAACTAATGCAATTCTTCCTACTCTAGCTAACCCTGGACTCATCACAAACTGTAGAGCTCCTTTACACCAAAATGAATGACCAATGCTTACTCTTCTAGATCTTATCACCATTGTGGTGTCCTCCTTTTATATGAGACTTGCCTTGAAATTGCAAGCCCCTTCACTCTAAGGTGGACCCTTGCTTCCCTTGGTGACTTATCCATTGACTTTCCATGTCCAACATGTGTGCCCATTTATGCCCATTGCACTAAAGTGCATCCAAGTGCACATGAAGGTAATTCCAATGGCTAAGGAATGTTTGATGCAATGTCTGACATCGCAACCTTTTGTGAAAACCCTTCATGACCACTTGGTCAATGCACCTACTACCATTTGTAGGAAGAGGCCTTAAATTATGCCTCTATCAAGTTCACCTATGTTGTGGACCACAATGGAACCAAGTGGATGCCACCTCCATTACATTACTCACACGTGTGGACTTTCAAAAAGATTTCAGGAATCAAAAATCCTAACCCTAATTAAGAGTGGAGGCATGGAAGAACCCTAACCCTAACCTCACATAGCTATTTAAAGATCATTAAACACTAGATGAAGATGTTGCATTCTTATTGTATTGATTTATTATTCCATAGTTGAACAAAGCAAAGGAGTGAAATATTGAAGCAAAATAAAGGAAGTAGAAGACTTTGTAGCATCCATAAAAACTAGACTCTCAATAGCTATTACACATAGAGTTTGAAGAAAAAAGAGCAAGGCATAGCCCTTCCCTTCTTCCTAAATTTTCCCATATTAAATTTCCTAAAATAAATCTATAATATCTAGATAATATGGTAATTTGTTTTAACTTCTTTTTCTTATTTCAATATTTTGAACATTAACTTGATAATATTAAATATCAATTTTAACTAAAACCTTTTTTATTATATAGATGTTATTATAATTTGGTTTAACTCTTTTATTTTAACATTAAGCTATTTTATGTCTATTATATAGATATAAATGTTAAGCTATTTTATGTCTATTATATAGATATAGATATTAATTTTAACTCTCTTATTTTAAGATCAACCTATTTTAATACTTTTATTAATATTAAATTTTAACCTATAACAAAATAATTAATTAAAAATATAATAAATTATTAATATTAAATCTTTACTTTAAAAACACAATCATTAAAAAATATGACAAACAAACAAATAAGAGTGTAAATTAAATATGGAAAGGTAATCTATCCATACAAAAGATTAACTGAGCTACTTTGTCCATCGAAAAATTAACCTACTATATATTTTTTAATTACCCGAAATCCATCGATCTACACCACGTCTCTTCTAGATTAGACGGTCTAGATTCACCTTGGACGATTCGACGCTTGAGATTTACTTCGGATGATCTGACAACTGATATCTACTTCGAATGATCGGATGGTTGACATTTACTTCGGCTCTCCGGCTCTCCAGACTTTGGGAGTCTCAAATCTCAACTGAAAACTCTCGAATAGATTTCTCTGGAGTCCACGATCCATCACCACGGGTCCCTCTGGATCTAGCGGTCCAGATTCACTTCAGGTCTTCAGGGTTCGAGAATCTCAATTATCAACTGAAACCTCGATGCGACTCACCTAGAGATCATGATATATTAATGTGTGTCCTCTCTAAATCAACGACCCTTGTCTCCTTTGGGACTTCTCCCTTCGGAGATCTCAGATCTCAATTTTCCTCACTCTTTGTTTCTCCCGGAACAGTTTTACCGGGAGTCCGCGATCTGATGACACGTGTCCTCCTACGATCGACGATTCCCAGTTGCTTTAGTTGTTTGGGCTTCAACGATTTCAAACTCTTATTCATCGCGTTCTCCTAGAGTGTTTTCACTCAGAGTTAGCGATCGGTCACCACGTGCCCACTGGATCCGACGGTCTAGATTCTCTTCGGGTCTTCGGTTTTCTTTCACCCAAGGATAATCGATCTCTACCACGTGTCCCTTTCGATCTGACGGTTGAGATTCACTTCGACTCTCCGGCTCTCCGGGCTTCGGGAGTTTCAACTCTCAACTAAAACTCTCTCGAAGTGATTTCTCTGGAGTTATTGATCTGCTGACACGTGTCTCCTGACGATCAATGGTCAGGATCTACTTCAGGTATTCAGAGATTCCTCTCTCTCCTTGACCACAAGCTCTCACTCAAGAGTTGTAGATCTTGCACCACTTGTCCCTCTTGGTGATGAACGGTCCCAATTCACTTCGGGACTTCGAGACCTTGGCCATTCAACCCTCCCATGCACACAAACGTTAAAACTCATGCACTTTACCTTAGATTGGACGACTAACATCCCTTTACGCTCAGATCCGATGGTTAGGATATGTTCCTTCCCAGCGCTTCTCCTCTACTTCCCTGGATGTTGATCTAACGGTCCAGGCTTATCCCCGCAATTGATCTGATGGATGTTGTTGCTCCTCCTCCTGAGCTTTTGACTTCTTCTGACTTGGAAGAGTTTGGTAAATGTTCAAAGGCCTCAGCCTTTGTTCCTCCTGCAAGTCTGGCTATCTTGGGTCTCGTCGACACTTCTGAAAAGTGTTATCCCTTCTGAGCTTGATCTCTTTGAGGATTTCAATTTCCCACACACTCGTTTCATTTCAGGGATCTCGTCAAACTCAGATCGAAGGTCGACATTTCACAGTAATTGTGGGGTCCCACCTCCGCAATCTGAGAAGTGCTTTCTCGACTCTAGTGTAATCCTAGGCATTGATCTTCCATTCCCAACGAGATCAACGACGTGGGTTGATTGCAGGCCATGAACTAGCAGGTCTGCTAAATTCACCTTTGCACTCTGCAATGATTCCCAACCATCGATTAAATCGAGTAGCTGGTGTTTGATTCGGTAACTCCAGTGAGTATTTGAGTCGATCTGATGACAGGGATGGCATCTCCTCCTGTTAAATGGATCTCATCCATCTCTGTTGTCATATTATTAATTCATGGGTAGTTCTGGTGACTTGACTATCATCTACTTCCTAGATCTGACGGTCGGGATGGTTCCCGGGCATCCTTAGATCTAAGGCTCAAAGTTAACTTTGGGACTTCGGGGATTTTACCTCCCTTACGATGAACTTGCGAAGTCTGAATGACTCCAAGGGTTAACTCCCACGCTCTTTCCCATATCCAACGGCCACAACAGCCTGTGGCTTCTTCCGAACAAATTTCGTCCGTTCGTCTTCCAAACAAGGGATCCTTCCCTTTCGATACTTCAACCTCCCTACTCTTCCTGAGATTTGTTAGCTCTAAAAGGCTTAATAAATTCACGCTCTTTCTCTTGAACTTAACGCTTGGAAGAATCCTTCCGTGCACCCCTTATGCTCATTCCTTAACTCTAGAACTTAAGTGGTTCTCGGTCTCTGCCTGCCTCACAGAGAGCCTGTGCATATGTGCACTATCTGTCCTGAGATTTAACAGAATCCCTCCTCCAAGGGACTCAGAATGACTAGGAGTGTCGACATGCGTACATGAAACTATGCCCAAGGTCAACGAACTCACAATTCATGGATCTAGCTTAAGCCACCATAGGGTGCAAGCATTTACGAATACAAAACATGTCCAATTCATACTTGCTTAAATACACAATTTAAACAAGAATAAAGAGATACAGTATAATCATTAAGCAAACATACACATCCCTGGGTCATTCACAGTATATCCCATTTCATTACATAATTACAACTTAACTTCACAGGGTATGAGAATACTTATCTATTACAAGTTGCATCCAACCAACTAACTGTGGGTGTGCACCTTTCCACCCAACCATAGGCTCAGAGTCATTCATTCTTATCACTCTAGCCACCCTTGTGCCAAGCCATGATATCACTAGGGAATTTACTCCATCTCTGAGAGAAACTCTCTCTATCACAGTGACCCTGCGAAGTTTATGAGATGCTTCCTCAGCATCAAGCTCGTGTTTGGGTCCTGCAGGTTGTGTTCTCAGCACTTCCTTTGGATTCACACATATCCCTTACGAGCTTGTTCTCTGGTCCCCCTCTCTCCTCTCTTGTTGTCTCTATATGTATCTTACCTTCCCTCCTCTTGAAGGTTTCCGACCTGTCCTATTCCTTCTATCATAAGGAAGCTCAGGTCAGCAGGTCTTAGTGGTACTTCGAGCTGACATACTACAGCTAGACCATGCTTCCATTCATGGGGGTGGTTGATGATTCAACCACTGGTCCTTTCTTTATTAACTGATTTCTTTCCTCTAGAGATATCATGGCTCGTACTTCAAGGCTTCACCCCCCAATAGTCAGTTATGGGCAGTTTAACAATAATACATTTACATTGTCCACATGCCTTAGCATGGTAATCCTATTTTATGATTAATTACAAGCTGGGGGAAACAGGGGTGTTGCAATGATCTACTTGGGTGATCATGGGAGAAAGGGGAAGAAGGAAGATAACTCTTCTCAATGATCAAGGATTCCTCTCGTTAAAAGGAGAAGGAGGAAGTTGCATCGTCTTGTCGCTATCCAGTATCCAAATTCTTCTATTAATATTGGTGATGATCCCTGTGGGGTTATGATTTGTAAGGTCGATAAGAAGAGGATGTATCGAGGGAGTTTCTCCATTAAGGGTGAATCTTTCTCCCTTCTGAGTTTTTTTCCCAGTTGTGCACCCACAATTTCAAAGGCAAACCTTTCTTTCTTCAGTGGGTCTTTAGGGAGAATTTTGATTTTAGTGAGAGGGTTCTTCCTTAAATCCATGGAGGCAGGTAGATGCATGACTACTAATGAAATCAAGGCTACGCAGGGGTTAGGCAACCTACCTAAAAGAAAAAGGGGGGTAGGGAATAAACCAATAAAGAATCCCACCAGAGCTAGTAACAGAGAAATAAGAGTAGCAAGGGAGGCTCGTAATCAGTACCAAAGATTTTTCTCACCTGTGGAAAAACGATCTATGGAGAATTTGCAAGAATTAGTCATGAAGAAACGAAAGAGTACCAAGGAAAAGGATATTCTTCGAGAGGAAAATGATTGGTTTCCAGACCCTGGAAAAACAAGGACTCAGGAGACCAAGTACTTCCGCCTGGACGAGGTATATTGGATGAAAAAATTTAGAGTGGTGCAAGCCGTCATGCAATATTAGCTAGAGAACCAAGCCACCCTCCCTGCCATCTGCATCTTAGAAGCAAATTTCAATATTTTCTATAAGGCGCAGTATGGAATTCGCTTCCAAGAAAGAACCCAGGACACCCAAGAGGCTTGAAGAATTCGGACAGAGGATAAAGGTTCCCAGACCGAAAACCGTGAGCACCCTATCCAAGTGGAAGGGGACAATGACAAGTCAGAGTCCAACAAGCATCCCACGAGTCATTTGGCAAGCAAGCGCTACAAGCATGTCGGCCACAAGATAATCGAGACTTTGGGTTTTCTTCAGCCCTCACCCTAATGCTAGGATTAGGAATCTTGATAGATAACATTTTTGTCTTTTGTTGTCTATGTCTAAAATCTATTGGGGAAAATAGGCCTAGCCTAAGTAAGTCACCCAAAAAATCCAGGCTTCATAGAACTCTGTATTGGTTCTATAAAACTCAGATATATGGAAATTTCAAGAATAGATATATGGTAAATCTCAAAAAACTTATTGATACAGGGAATGAGTCTGGTTTCCATTTTTTTCCAGACCCCCCCATACCCATGATTGTTTTTTTATGTATACTCTGAATAGAAAACTATAGAATTTTTTTGCTTAAAAAAAAATTATAAGTGCATTGATGCTTTTGTATTATATGTATGCACCGAGAAGGTTGATTAAGAGCACACTGATGCATTTTGATAATAAAAGCACTGAAAAAAATACCTTTGCTACAACCTCCACCCACCCAAATGTTTTTAGTTATATGGAACATCTGTTAAAGCCTCCACTAAAAATTCTACTTCAAATAGCGAAGGTAGTATTCAAGGTTTTTTTGAAAACTTTGCTAAATCTTATAAAATAAAAACCTCCACAGACACCTATGTTTTCCTTGTAGTGAAAAAGAGCATGCCATGTCATATGGGTTTTCTTTGACTCATCTCCTGCCACAATCCTTACTTGGTATTATCCCTACCTCAAGTCCAACTTTGAGAAAACCTTGGGCTTAGCCAATTTGTCAAAGAAATCTCCTACCAAAGGACCTAAGGGGTATCTACTTTTTATGGTCCACTTTTTCAATACATTATAGTCCAAGCACATCCTCAATTCTAGTGTGTCCTTGTTCTTTTTGAAGAGGATTGGTGCACCATATGAGGATCTAGGTGGATTGATGAAAATAGCATCAATGATCTTAGTTAATTGTCGCCTCAACTCTTCCAAATTGTGTCTAAAAAGTTAGTAAGGTTCTCTAGAGTCTAGCTAGAGGTTGCAATCTCAATTGGATCTCAATATGATGGCCAACAATGTGCCTAGGAGAGAGAACTTTAGGCAAAGAATTAGGCATTTGATCTATAAACCCGTCCAACACATTGGTAAGTGTTGGTGGAATGGGTGTCCCCACTCCACTACCATTGACTTCTTCATAGCTATTGCATAAATTTGAGACTTTGACTACTGGCATGCCCTCTTCATCATAAATGAAGATATAGTCCACACCTTTTCGTCTGAATTCTTTGTTGTTGTGTGCACAACACAATTCTTTCATCAATGAAGTATCACCAACTTGTCTACAAATGGCATGAGAACTAACTACATTCTCCCTAGGAATTATTGTCCAAGAATGACTTCAAAGTCATCTGCTTGTGATAATATAAAGTTTGCATGGCCCAACCATTTGTCCAATGCAAATGTAACCATAGATACTACCGTAGCCTTAGAATTGTCCCCTTAACTAAAGAATTGCATGATCCAATTCTATGTTTAAGTTCATTTGCCAATTATTTTTTCAAGAAGTTGTGTGAGGAACCAAAATCAACCATTACTTGTACTCTCTTTCCATTGATGATTAGATCCACAAAAAAAGTTGATTGAGATTTTTCCCTTGGTTGCAAGCCAAAGCATCTATCCACTACAAAGAGGTCTCCAAAAAGATATTCTCCCATCCATATACCATAGAATCTTACTATGCATGACCTCTTAAAGAAAATGAATTGCAACAAAAAGACAAAAGAGTTTTACCTATACCTGAAGTGGCATGCCATCTTCAAAAGCTCTGTCAAGGAACTCCTAGGCCAAACTACACTTGGACCCAAGACACTATGAGGTGTTTCCTCTATGACTGCTCTATGTATATTGACTTGGTTGAAATGCACTCTAAGGCCTAGTTGGATGCTCGAAAAAGCTACTCTCAGACAATCAATAGCCTACAACAACAACTTCGTTTCATCCTCTACCTTCATCCTGTCTCCAACGACTATTAGCACTCTTCTGGAAAACTATTGAAAGAGGGGTCACTCTAACACTTGTGTTGCTAGATGTTACCTCAATGAGGGCCCAAACCTCCCAAGAAACCTCCTTGTTGAAACATGAACTCAAAGTTGTCTCGAACTAGTCAAACCATCCTCCAAATGTATTGATTCCTTATGGAACATGGTGAAGATCATCCAACAAGGTTATGAAACCAACTTCTTAGAGAATTTGAGTTCTAATACCAATTATCATGGACCTAAGAGTCTTGACCAAATTTTTACTTTTCTTCATCTCCGATGTGTGGCATTTCCTTTCCTCAACCATAGTGGCTTGACTAACTTGTGCTTACTACAAACAAACTATGCATATTTACTTAAGGTATATCCATGACTTCTCCTTAAGATACACTAAGTTAGATGCACATCTATGTCCGACACAAGAAATTTCACCCAACAATAGAGATTTAATCCAACCCTTGAAGCAACCATAGGCCTACCTCTTGAAAATCCTATCTTATTCTTCTTCACACTCAACTAATGCAATTCTTCCTACTCTAGCTAACCCTGGACTCATCACAAACTGTAGAGCTCCTTTACACCAAAATGAATGACCAATGCTTACTCTTCTAGATCTTATCACCATTGTGGTGTCCTCCTTTTATATGAGACTTGCCTTGAAATTGCAAGCCCCTTCACTCTAAGGTGGACCCTTGCTTCCCTTGGTGACTTATCCATTGACTTTCCATGTCCAACATGTGTGCCCATTTATGCCCATTGCACTAAAGTGCATCCAAGTGCACATGAAGGTAATTCCAATGGCTAAGGAATGTTTGATGCAATGTCTGACATCGCAACCTTTTGTGAAAACCCTTCATGACCACTTGGTCAATGCACCTACTACCATTTGTAGGAAGAGGCCTTAAATTATGCCTCTATCAAGTTCACCTATGTTGTGGACCACAATGGAACCAAGTGGATGCCACCTCCATTACATTACTCACACGTGTGGACTTTCAAAAAGATTTCAGGAATCAAAAATCCTAACCCTAATTAAGAGTGGAGGCATGGAAGAACCCTAACCCTAACCTCACATAGCTATTTAAAGATCATTAAACACTAGATGAAGATGTTGCATTCTTATTGTATTGATTTATTATTCCATAGTTGAACAAAGCAAAGGAGTGAAATATTGAAGCAAAATAAAGGAAGTAGAAGACTTTGTAGCATCCATAAAAACTAGACTCTCAATAGCTATTACACATAGAGTTTGAAGAAAAAAGAGCAAGGCATAGCCCTTCCCTTCTTCCTAAATTTTCCCATATTAAATTTCCTAAAATAAATCTATAATATCTAGATAATATGGTAATTTGTTTTAACTTCTTTTTCTTATTTCAATATTTTGAACATTAACTTGATAATATTAAATATCAATTTTAATTATTATAATTTGGTTTAACTCTTTTATTTTAACATTAAGCTATTTTATGTCTATTATATAGATATAAATGTTAAGCTATTTTATGTCTATTATATAGATATAGATGTTAATTTTAACTCTCTTATTTTAAGATCAACCTATTTTAATACTTTTATTAATATTAAATTTTAACCTATAACAAAATAATTAATTAAAAATATAATAAATTATTAATATTAAATCTTTACTTTAAAAACACAGTCATTAAAAAAATATGACAAACAAACAAATAAGAGTGTAAATTAAATATGGAAAGGTAATCTATCCATACAAAAGATTAATTGAGCTACTTTGTCCATCGAAAAGATTAAGCTACTATATATAACGGGAGAAGCAAAATAGATTTAACGTGAATTGTTTTTAAACCCCATTTTCATCCTTGTTTTTCTTATACAATAGTGGAGAGCAGACGCGTAGCCTGTAAAATTGATTATCCATTTCGTGCTGCGGAATGCACTTTGGGATGAACTTCTATCCAGTTGAATTCCACACCTATGGAATGAATGAATTCCACACCTTACAACAAATAATGAACAATGGTGAAACTAATCGATAAGCGATCCTGAGCAAAAAGGAGCAATAATGGATGTCGGCTCTTCAGAACGGGTCAACTGGTCCAGATCCCTTAATCTTGAAGATCACCTCGTGGCAATTACCCTTCTTCTCCAGCGCTTGCCTCTCCGCGTGACCAGCCGCTCATAATCCACTCACTGAAAGCGCTAGGGTAACTCGGATCATACAAGAGCTGTAGACTCGCCACGTGGCATTCAGCCAAGGGTCCAATCCAACGGTTTCAGACTCGCCACTTGGCATAAATCTAACGCCAAGATCCAAGGGCTATATACTAGCCACGTGGCGTGAATCTAACGGCTCAATCCAAGGGCTGTGGAATCCCCACGTGGTGCGAATCTAACGGCCCAATCCAAGGGCTATGGACTCGTCACGTGGCGTGCATCTAACGGCAAGATCTAAGCGCTCTGGACACACCACGTGGCATGCATCCGATGGACAGATCTGGCGGCTGTGATTGAGAAACGTGGCGTACATCCGACGGACAAATCCTGTGGTTGTGATGTCGCCACGTAGCTTGCATCTGATGGCTAGAACAGGCAGTTGTGATCTCGCCACGTTACTCTCATCCGACGGCTGTGATCTCACCAGGTTGCGCGCATCCAACGGCCAATTCTGGCGGCTACGATTCGGCGACGTGGCGTGCATCTGACGGCCAAATTCGACCGCTGTTATCTCGCCACATGGCGTGCAAATGATGACTAAATTAAATCGTTGTGATCTCACCACGTGGCGTTCATCCGACGGCTTCGATCCGCACAGCCGCAAACTTTTGTGGCTATGTCAAACTCTGGTTCACGAAATCGCCCAACGCCCTCCAGATATATTCGATTTGATAACTCTGTTATTTGTACAATCATGTACCAGGTTGGTAGAAAACCATCCGTCGTAATTCGCTAATTTTACTGTTGCTACGCTCATTTACCGCTGGATCGTCAATTCTCTGGCCGCCGTCCACCGGGAGGTCACGAAGGAAGCGAAGTAGCAGCGCTCGCTGGGCCCATGGAATCTTTCACTTGCACGGCACATCTTAAATATTAAGTTAACCGCCGCTTCTTGTATTTTGGTTGAATCTGTTTTCCTTAATCAATCTAGCATTCTTTGTTGCAAAGAAGACGGTGACCCTATCTGGCTTACAGAAGAGAGTAATCATCAGTGGGAACGAATTTCAGAGGATAAAGGCTGCAATTTCTTTGGAGAAAAATTGCTTACGCTATGTGGGGCTTTCGATTTAGTCATTTGTAACGGTATGACTAGATGGG
>ML779501.1:708096-723922 GCA_009831015.1 Picea engelmannii | reverse complement strand
CATTGAAGAGTTTAACCCCACTCATAACTATCAACAAAAGGCGTACATAGGGGCCAATATTTCTTGGAGATCTAAAACTCTTATTGCTCAATTAAGGACTAATTCTCACCAACTCCGTTGTGAAACAGGGCGCTGGAAAAGGCTAAAAGAAAAGTGGGAAGAAAGAGTATGTATTCTGTGCTCGTCCGGAAAAGTGAAAACAGAAAAACATTTCATTTTAGAATGTGAGGCCCTCAAAGACAGCAGGGAAAATTATGCAGGTATTCTGGCAGCTAATTCCTGGGATAATCTATTCAGCGAAGAGTTTGTTGAGAAACTGGGAGCGATTATTGTAAAACTTCACAGGAAAAGGGCCGAATACAAAAGCCAGATGGAAAAACAATCTGTCCCATAGGCTATTTTTAGCCTCGTGGACGTTAAAATACTTTCTTTCTTCTTTCTTTCTTTCAACATACTCGTAAACACGTTGTTTTAAATATTTGAAATTAAATGAATAAAAATTATTTGTTTTATAAAAAAAAATGTTCAATAAGTGATACCTCGTAAATAGAATTACGTCCGTTCATAACTTACTCGATGATAAGTCAAACAATGTTCAAATTAAAAAAAATTAAAGCCTTTGGAAATATTTACATTTAAATCAATAAAAATATTAAATTTTTTGATAAAATAACCTCATAACAATTATGTTGATAGTTCACATATTATTTTTATTTTCCATTAATCTTAACCACGTTTATTTTTATTATAATTTAAAATTATATCATTAATTTGTTTCAATTGCACCTTCTTAGTATGATATAACCATATACCTTCTTAGTATGATATAACCATATATGAATTGTTTTTCTCCATTATGAATAATGAAGACTTTATTTTCCATTAAACCTTAACCACGTTTATTTTTATTATAATTTAAAATTATATCGTTAATTTGTTTCAATGGCACCTTTTTAATATGATATAACCATATATGAATTGTTTTTCTCCATTATGAATAATGAAGATTTCTAGATGATCTTTTGTAGTAAATCTTTCTCTTTGAAATTGATGCTTAAGTTTTTTCCTTTCTTTTTATTTATTTTATGTATTAGAGTCAATTTTCTTTGTTCTCAACTTGAATTTTTTTTTTCTTTTTACATTAATTTTGGAATTGATATCATATATTTTTTTTTATGTGTTACAAAATTAATTTTCTTAGTTTCCATTAATGTGAATTGTTTTTCCTTCATACATAAATTGTAATTAAATGAATTACTATGCTTCTCTCATATGTTTTTATGGAAAGAATATTTGCTTTTGTTTTGGTTCAACATCACCCTTGTTTCATGAGAGATTTCAATTGTCTTTTTTGTATGAGGTGTATTTACTTATAATTTGTGCACCTAACTTTCTAAAGTACCTATTTGCAAGTTAGCTGTCGTTATTGTCACTTCTCGGTGTATGTTGTACCATGGTAATTCATGTAAAAAGCAAGCAAGTTTGAAAGGGTAAAAATTGTTTGAAATTACTAAACAAATATTTCATAAGCTAATAAGTCATATGTTAGATAGATATAAAGATGGATATATTTTATTAAAATGTTTACAAGATTAAATTGTTATATGAAACATTAAAGTTTAGATTTTGCGTAAGCATTTTTAAAATAATAATGTAAGAAATTACAATATCTAAAACTAGTGTTGTAATGATAGTTCATGTAATAGTAAAAGGTGCATTACATTGAATTTGATGACAATATGCATTAGGATTCTCCATAAAGGTAGTCTGATGAGACTTAAAGCTTAATGAAATTGACCTTGATAATGGCCACCCACCACTTCACAAATCAAGTCAATGTTCTCATTGAAGGTGGTCGTGTGAGAGAATCAATTTCGATCTTAGCAAGTAAAGTAGAGCTCACTCTTAGTGATGATGAATTATGAAATAACAGTAGAGAAAATCACCAATCAAGAGAATGAGTAATAAGTGAGTTAACTATCAAATTTGCCTCCACGGAATGTGCCTCTCATAAAAAAAGAATCTGCCTTTTATTTATTTTCACACACATAAAATGAAATTTTGAATATGTTGTTTCTTTCTTTTCACACACAAAAATAAGCAATTCACTATATGATTATCAATTGTTGGTGTAATTTATTGGCATCAAAATGATTAGAAAAAGTGTTTACATTCAAAGTCAAATGACAAATCTTAAGTCAATATTAAACATGTTAGGACAAATCTTCAAGATTTGACTAAATTGTCGAAGAAATGCATTGATTCTAAGGTAAGTTTTTATAAAATNTTGGGAATGGTAAAGGAAGATATAAGAAAAAGTATTCTTAATAGTCTCAAGATTTTGAGATGGGATATGCATAAATCAATGACGAAAGATATAAAGCTTTAGATAGGAACCATCGACAGAGGAAATACACCAACGCTTATTCTTCACACTCACGACCTTCACAGCTCAAGTTGGGTTCCTGGACTCTCCGATGAGTTCTGCTACCAGACCCTTCCTCTAAGACTTGTGTCTCCTACCCATTCATGGTCTCCATTCTATGTCTCCCTCTCGAGACCAGACTCTTCTCCTTTTCCCATTCATGCATCCCCTGCACGTAAAGTCCCCAGGAAGGTTCTCGACCTGTCCCTTTTCTTCTTTCAGAATACACCAATGGGTCAATCATGAGGACTTGTGGTGATCTCTCATGTTGTCCTCTAACTGATATCTTTCTACCACCTCAGGAAGCCTTCCATACTTATAGTCATTGAGGGTGGTTGGTTGCTCAACCACTAGTCCTTCCTAATTAACTAGTTTTCCTTGAAATCAGGGTTAAGGGAAATGATCATAATACTTCAACAAGGTGGCTTGGGGTCCTTTAACTTAATAGAATCTCCTATCATTCCTATAGTGGTATCATGGTTAGTACTTTAAGCCTTCACCCCCGTAGTCAGTTGTTGGCATTTACAATTAAACAATAATACAACTACAATATCTATGTGTCATTGCATGGCAATCATTAATCATGATTAATTACAAGTTGGGGGAAACAAGGGTCTTACACAGAGCTCATTGCAATGTAGAGTTGGAAAAACATGTGCTAAAAAATCTTCTTGAGTGAAACCCTAAAAAAGTTGGAATTTATGTGTTGATTGCAAACATCTATGTTGCTATTGAAAGGTGGGAGAATGTAAAAAAGGTAAGAGAAATGTTAAAAGACAAGGGGTTGAAAAAGAATCTAGGATGTTGTTGGATTGAAATTGATCCGGATTTTATGAGCAGAACGAAATAAATACAAATTATTAAAAGATGCTTAACACAGAATAACAAAGATACAGTAGAACTAGTTTTCTATTCAATAAGGAAATAAGTTGAAACTGTAAAATGCAGCAAAAAACAAGCTTGTTGGAATGATGGCGGGGTATCTCTGAGAAGAGATGTGACGGTTGCACTCATTCGCAAGAAGATGATTACAATGAGGCTCTGAAGGCCTTTTTATAATAAAAAGGAATGTCAAAAACCCCAGACATCCAAAAACCTAACCGTAGGAGATGAAGCGCCAAAATTTATGTGGGCCCCATTTGGGTAAGTTAGTACATCAACTTCACGGGGTCGTAACTTTTGCATGCAATCTCTGTTTTAGGTGCACGATAGCCCGTTGGAAAGATATTGTCTAGGAGACTCATTTTAGGGGCTCAATCAGAGCCTTTGGCCATCATTCAGAAGCTTGATTCCAAAAAACCTTCATTTAGGCCCTCAAAATGTCCCGGGAAGTTAAAAACTGCTAAAAATAGTAAATTGCCAAAATTGCCAGAAAATTGTTTTGAGCGAGTTGGAAAAGGTGGGTGTCCACTGATATCCACCTAGATCAATCCTCCATCCTTAAGAAGAAATGATCTCCATTGCGTTGAGTCCCCTCATCAGATGAGGAAATTTCTGCTGAATTTGGCCTCGGGTGAGCCACTTGCCTTGGTGCAGGAGCTGCCCTGCTTTGACGACTCGATAAAGCTAGATCCTTTGTTCTCGAGTTCCGTTGATATGTGTGTCCAAAATATGATCACTAGATTCCTATTCCAGGGAGCCAGGGTTGAGTTATGTTGGTGTAAACTTCTCTGTTATCTCTGAGGTGACCAATAATGGTGGGAAATATGGCCGAAAGAGAGCCACATTGAAGACTAGGTGCAGGCCAAGGAAAGGGGGAATGTTGAGTTCAAAAGCATTGTCACCCACAACCTTGGTGATGGTGTATGAGCCATAACGGAGTGGGCGAAGCTTTTGATGGGGCCTTGTAAGGCGTTCTTTCTGCAAGTGAAACCAAACTTTGTCTCCCACCTGAAACTTACGTGGCACTCGATGTTGATCATGGAACTTCTTGTACTTGGAATTAGACTTCTATAGAATATCCTGGACCTGTTGGTGGATGTGTTGGATCCGCTCAATGAACCGGGTGTCTTTGTCAGATTTTGGTGGAGCAGGGGACAAGTCGGTCGAGGTGGTCACCAGAGGTAGTGCAACATCTATGGGGCCGAATGGTTGGAATCCCAACCCCACCTGAAAGGGGATGTGGCCAGTTGAGCTATGCAGGGCTCGGTTGTAGCTTTGTTGGACATAGGGAAGACTCTCATCCCATGTGTGGGGGTGTTTTGAATTGTACATGCGCAGGATATGTACGATCATATGATTGACGACCATAGTTTGGCCATCTGTCTGGGGGTGGAAGGCAATGGATTTGGTGAGCTTGGTATCTAGCAGTGACCAGAGGCTCGACCAGAATATGCTGAGGAACCGACTGTCACGGTCTGAGATAATGGTTTGTGGAATCCTAAAATGTACCCATACTCGTTCAAAGAAGATCTTGACAGTGGCTTCTGTTGTGATGTTCTTCTTGTAGGTGGCTGGAATCACCATCTTGGAAAAGTGATCAACAACCACAAAACCACAATCATTCCCCCTCTTGGTGGATGGGAGGCCCGACATGTAGTCCATTGAGATGGATTCCCACGACCTATCAGGAGTAGGAAGAGGGGTGTACATGCCCTGTTTCTTAGTGGTCGTTTTGGCAATAGCACAAGCGGTGCAGGAACTTATATACTTGTCGACATCCTATCGAAGTTTCGGCCAGTAGAAATATTTATGTAGCACTTCCACTGTCTTTTCAATGCCAAAGTGTCATGCCACCCAACTATAGTGAGCTTCCCAAATCAACTTTGCACTGACTTGATGGAACACAGAGATGAACCAAATGACACAACAACCCATCTTGAAGATGGAAATTAGCGACCAATGAGTTGGCACCCAACATTTGGAAGTTGGTGGAGAAGTCAAGGTTTGTCTTGTAGAGGTGGGGCCATCCAAAGGTCCTGTGGCCGCAAGAGTCTAGCATCATAGTCGACTGAGGAAATCAACAACTCGGTTGGTACTTCCTATTTTATACTTGATGTTGAGGTGGAATTGTTGTAAGTATGTGGACCACTTCTGATGGCGGTCATTCTGCAATTTTCCTTGGGTTTGCATGAACTCTAGTGGCTTGTGATCAGTGTGGATGACTATCTCCTTCCCAAGAATGTAATGTCTCCACTCACAGTAGGCTTTCACATTGTAGTACATTTCTTTTTCATCAGTAGGGTACTTACAGACAACATCTAATAGTGTCTCACTATGATATGTCGTGGGGTGGCCATGTTGAGTGATAACGATGCCTACAACATAGTATAAAGCATCTGTCTCGATCTCAAAGGGATGTTGTAGGTTCGGTAATGAAAGTACTGGGGATGAGCACAAATGCTTCTTCAATTCATCGAAGGCTTTTCATTGGGATAGGCCCAACACAAATTTTTCCTTACCGCCACCCCTGGTTACTTGGCTGACGGCCCATGTGATATGAGAGAATCCCAACAGAAACCTGTGATAAAAATTGGCAAGGCCCAAGAAGCTCCGAAGTTCAGTGAGTGTCGTTGGGGTTGGCCAGTCATAGATGACATGTATCTCGGTTGGATCCACATGCACATCATGTCGATCAATGATGTAGCCTAAGTAATGGACCTTGTCCATGCCGAAGGAGCATTTTTCCAAGTTTGCATATAGTTTGTGTTGTCGCAGGGTGTGCAGAACCTACTAAATATGCTGCAAGTGTTCCGCATTTGCATCCTTTTTCTTCCCTTTCTTCTTCATCCTTTTCTCGTATTCTCCATATATTCGTTCGACCATTTCTAACATGCGATGAAAGACCATATGAAATTTTTTCTCCTGTTCACCACACTTGTCCTCTTCTGCCATTTTCTTCCTTCAGGATGCATGGCCAATTTCAGGATTGAAAGTCTTAAGAGTTCCTTCACCTTGCTTATGTTTGGCCCTAGTAAGCATTCACACAAAAACAATTCAAGTCAAAGATGACTGATCTGATACCAATATGATTCAGGATCTTTTCATCGAGTGAATTATTAAAAGAATTGCATTAACTGAGCATAAATTAAAGTGCACCATTAAAGAAGGAAAAGCTCAAAAATGAAGAGACATAAGCATCAAATATGAACACAAAAACTTGATAACATAGTTTGTCCTTGGTGGATTACGTCTCTGGGTCCTGCTCTCAAATGGGTTGGTTCTTTCATTAACTCAGCAAAAGAATTTGGAAAAATACATAAGTATACCTCATTCTGAAATCAAGATGTAGAAATAATGCTCAGATCAGAAAACAAACAACACCATTGAATTCATGGCATTGAATTACCCAAAAATTATTGTCTCCATGCCTCAATCCGACTCGATCACTCCCATGCCCAAGAATAAATCCATCTCAGTTTTCGTGCCCTCTGCAACATGCATTAATTATTGTATTGCATAGACTTCCATGCCCAAGTGGTTGTAGAGTACACATGCCTCCTTCCACTGACTAGGAAGACTCAACATTTAATAATTCTTTGTGGCATTGGTTATAATGTAAGGCCTGTCACCTGTTGGTTTGGGCAGATTTATTAAGGTGCATATTGTGGAGGAGGTCCTGGGGTCAAATTCGCGAGCCTCCCCCTTTTGGGTTTTATGTTGTTGTTGTAATATATATATATATATATATATATAACATGGTTTGTTCCTCTAGTTTAGCGGTGGCGCTAATCCATATCCCAACATTTTAAACCATGGCCAAGTTTGGCTTGGTCCACCAGATTTGGCGGACCTACCAAACTATATATATTTTTTCAAATTTTGCTCACAGACTATCATTGAGCATTTCTCGCCTGCCACGTGGCATCCTCTGATTGGGCCACATGACGACCTCTCATTGAGCCACATTTTCCCCTGCCAAGTCATCATTCCACGTCAGCGTACAGACCGTACAGACTGCCACGTGGCACGATCCGATTGGTCCACAGATTGGTCTGAAAACACCAAAGCTGAGTGACACGTGGAGCCTCTAGTACTTCCATGTCACCATGATGACATCAACATGACATGTGTCATCTTCATGCTCCTGCCACATGTGTTGTACGAATGTTGATATCAACACTACAAATGTTGACTCATCCCCTGTTGATTGGGTTAGGTTGACCAAACTTTGACCACAAATATCTTTCAATCTGTAACTTTGTTTGATGAGCCATTTGCGCCATTAGAAATCTTGCGACGCGCTCTTCACGATCATGCCATTTTCACTAAGTTTGGGGAACTTTTAATTTTTTCCCGTTCTTTGGTTGCTGAAGCCATTCTAATCATCTTGAGTTGCCTCTATGAGTTCTGAGTTTTTCTTAGCCTTATCAGGATCCTTTTTGGATCATTGTACACTTCTTATGATTACTCGAGCAAGTATCTTATCATAATATTCTCCATCTTGTTGGGAGAATCTTCTAGCCACAAGTCAAGATTTAGACATATTTATATTGTTATCTGCAACATGCTTTATATGGTAAATCAATATTGGAAGTAACCATTGACTTCCCTTCTGGTCTCAAGGAAAAATCCACATCCCATTCCTTTTGATTGGCTTCTTCCTCTATCACTGAAACAAGGGAATCTTCTCAGGATATTTCACATCTCCTAGAAGTATCTGAAACTATGATCTAGTCTTCTCAACTCATGGAATATGTCTGTCAGACATCTCTTTCTCCCATCTAATTCTCTCTGAGATCATGCTCACTCTGAGTCTCCATGCTCCCTCTGAAGCTTGATATTTGGTGGGGTCGCATGCCTCACCACTGGTGGAGCCATCTTCTCGTCATGGTATGTCTCATCAATGCTATATGTATTTTCATCCTGCAAAGTGTCACATGATCATGTTGGTCTCTTCCAGGTGATATGAAAAGTTATCAACTGCATTAGAGGGATTTTTTCGATCATCTTTGGAGCCTTTTGATCCTTACAATCAATCCCCATATGAGTTTCTCTATATCTTGCAAAAGTAAATTTCTTCTTCTTCTTCTTCAGTATATGGATTCATGCGTTCGTGTATACAATCTTCTTATCTAGATAGTCTGCTCCATGTATCAAACTAGAGGCCATCTAATGTGTTTCCTCTTGCAACCGTCACTATAGATTCCTTCAAGGTTATCACCTACGACCTTCCTGGAACAAGAACAACAAGGGAGAAACAATAGACAAGAATAATACTCTTCATAATAATAATAAAAACAATAATG
This sequence comes from Picea engelmannii, assembly GCA_009831015.1. Classification (NCBI taxonomy): domain Eukaryota; kingdom Viridiplantae; phylum Streptophyta; class Pinopsida; order Pinales; family Pinaceae; genus Picea; species Picea engelmannii. The sequence continues at coordinate 715,309 of ML779501.1, read as the reverse complement.
AGAACAATCGTCACAGTAGCTCCTTCAGAGATATCACTTGTGACCTGCCTAGAACAAGTGCCAAAAATAATAAATACAATGATAATAAATGAGAACAACACTCTTCTAGTGTTGTGATCAATCATTCCTCCATGGTAACCTGGAAACAAAACAAGAAGTTTATCCTAGAGAAGATGTTAGTTATATCTAGTAAACAATTACAATAAGCATGTATATCAATAATGCTCACATGCTACCAAGTATTCATTGTATCTAACGATAATAGAACTTTTCAAATATTGCTATCACAACTATAGTGTTTACTTGTAGTGTAGAAGTTATCAAACTTTATATGTGCAAATTTGAATCTTATCAATTTAATCAATCAAGCTTGGAACCTGGAGTCTTGTCCTCAAGAATGAGTGTTGTGTATTTTCTTCTGAGTCTCCTTCACTCAAGATGACAAGTATTCTATTCAACATGTCCCCTGTACTAAGACAATATTCTTTCTTGAAAAAAATCTGAGTTAGGGAATGTGAGTAAACTCGAAAATCTCAACCTTAATCAACCTAATAATTTGACTTTAATTTTCACCGATGATTAGTATGATACTCATAACTTCAACAGATAAAAATACAACTAGATGTTACAATACATATTCTTCACCTGAGTCTTATTCTTATACTTTGCTTTGGCCTCATCTTCATCAAATTATGGGTTTTCTTATTTTACAAAATCTTCTAGATCACTCTCTTATAGAATGAGCATTACTCTATACTTCCATTCTCGAAAGTTGTCAGCACCTTCAAGCTTCTCATCAAGCTCAATATTGGGTGCCATCCTATGCTTGAACAATAAAATAAAGAGATAAAACTTTTCAAAGAAAGGTTTTGAGCTTACCAGAGAGTGTTATGCCAATCTATCCAATTCCAGCTTCAATTTTGCAACTGCCAAGACTAGGGTTTATGAAGAAACCCTAATTTTTCAAAATTTGAATTTTGGAATTCTGCTTGGAGGGATATGTGCACCATCTTAAGGTGAGTTCCCTAGTGGTCTCATTTTTCCCAACGTCCTTCAACAATGTGGATGAAGTCACCTTCTAGGGTTTATGTAGTTGCAACAGTTGCAACACCAGTTTCAGTTTACAAAACTTCATCAAACTAAGAATCTAACCACAAGAAGAGGTGTGCTACGGTTAGGGGAGTATTCCTATGCTCTTAGAATCTCCAGTGATTTATTTTGTGCTATGAAAATGCCTTCTTTCAGGCCTGCTCTGATACCATGTTGAATTTTAATCTCAAGCATCTAACTATATTAGTTTTCTTTTACTTTTAAACAATTAGCAATATAACTGCATATAAAGGATCACTGAAAGAATAGCATCCACAAACATACACAAGATTTGCCCTAGGAAAACCCTCTAGGGGAAAAACCCAATAAACTTCCTCAATATAGATTCTACAATTAAGAACAATGCCTCTCTCCAAGAGAGAACTAACAAAGCATAAGATCCTTCTCAAACCCTTGACTGGGGAAGAGTAGTGCACCACATAACCCAGATATACCCAAGAAATAGACCAATATCCTCCAGAACGTCACCTCTTAGCTGTAGTAGTGTCTTCGTCTAAGACTTGCACACTTCTCTTCTTAGCTACAAAGCTAGTGTTGTGTGTGTTCAAATGAGGCACTAGCCTCTCTTATAAATAGTAGTTTGGCCAACCTAAAATTAGGTCTCGGCCGACCTGTCACTTTATCCTTTTATTTTACATTTTATTTGTCAAGGCACAATAGGGTCGTCTTAACAAATATAATATAATAATATTCTTTAGGGTTTTGTCTTGGTCAAATACAATAAGAATATCTTTTGAATCTACTCAAACTTCACGAGAAACTCAATAGCCAGACACAGGGGTAGAAAGATCCTGGAAAAACCTATTGGAGTGGCCAATTGAATGGACCGGGGTCACTCGCCAAACCATGGAATCCATTCTACGTGATCGTCCACCACCAACCTAGAAGGGAAAGGATGTGTTACGCTAGGGGGAAAAGGGAGAAGAAACTTTCAACGTCAAAGAGGCTTATAGAGAATCCATGGGAATTCTAGATAAGCCCAATAAGCTAGTCTGGAAAAAAGTTTGGAACTCTCACCATTGGTGATCCAGGTGGATATCGGTGGCCACCCACCTTTTCCAAATGGCTCAAAATGGCTTTCTGGCAATTTTGGCAATTTACTATTTTTAGCAGGTTTTAACTTCTGGGGCCATTTTGAGGGTCCAAATGAAGGTTTTTAGAGATCGAGGTTCTCAATGATAGTCAAAGGCATGATTGAGCCCCCAAAATGAATCTCCTCAATGATACCTTTCCAACGAGCTATCACACACCTAAAACGAAGATCGTGTGCAAAAGTTACGACCCCGGGAAGTTGATGTACTCACTTACCCAAACGGGGACCACATGGCTTTTGGCGCTTCATCTCCTAGGGTTAGGTTTTTGGATGTTTAAGACTTTTGGCATTCCTGTTTATTGTAAAAGGGCCTTCAGAGCCTCATTTTAATCATCTTCTTGTGAATGCGAGTAGCCGTCACATCTCTTCCCAGAGATAAGCTGCCACCATTCTAACGAGTCTTTCACTCTGTATTTTTACAGTCTCTGTACATTTCTCTGATTAATAGAAATTGTGTATTACTGTATATCTGTGTTTATGGTTTCATCTCTGATACATTTCTGTTATATTATTGAATATCTACAATATCTCTGTGCATTTCTTTATTTTATCTCCGCTCTCATTTCGTGCCGAAAATAATCCGGATCAATTGGCCCAAAATTGCCACTTTTATGTGGCTAATAGCCAATACAAAAGGTTTAACTTGGGATCAAATCCTAAAGAGAGTGTTTGAAGGCCCCTCTATATGCCTAATGTGCTACCAAGAGGAGGAAAATAGAAACAATCTACTAAGTTCATGTAGGGTGGCCTCAGATCTATGGGAACACAGATCCCTTCTTTTGCACAAATATAACAGAATTAGGCATGAAATAATCAAAAAACCAAAGGAGTGGAGAGTGGATCCTTGTCGTAATCAAATTTTTAATAGAGTTTGGAACATGTTCCCAAGATTTCTTTTCTGGAATCTTTGGAAGGCCAGAAATAAAAGGCTCTTCCAACATCAACATCCTCATCTGACCCATATTTGGCAAGGCATCCTCACTAATGTCTGTGAAACTATCTCCATGGTTCCTTGGAAAAACAATGATTGGTTAACAGCAAGAAACAAAAAAGAGATTCTTTCAAACTGGAACATTTATCAAGGGAAGACTCCCCACCAGCCTCAAAATTCCTGCACCCAGAGAAAACAGATAAGAGAAAATTATGAACCTCTCCCACTGGGTTTCCTGAAATCAAACTTTGATGAGGCCTCTAAGGGAAACCCCAACCCAACAAGAGTCGAGGGCATTTTTAGAAATTCCTCAGGAGAAATCATTAGCCTATTTTTCGTCAAAATTGGGCTTAACACAAATAATGGGATTGAGATAGCATGGCTCCTCTTAGGATTCAAAATTGTAGCGAAATATAGGTACACAATTCTCATATTCGAATGGGACTCTCAAATCCTTATTCGGCCCTTAGAAAAATCATAAATGGAGCTCATCCAGACCGAGTCACAAAGAACTAGAATTTGTCATCGAGTCTTTGAGGTGGCAACTGTCATCCGAGGCACCTCAACCATTATTCTGAGTCATGTCAGATGAAAGACCAACTCGGTGGTAGACTACATAGAAAACGTGGTGGTGGGCCAAACCCAGCTTGAATCATGACAACTTTGGGATGAAGTGGGACCAGGGGGATTCTAAGGCGATATAACATGATTAAATCAGAAATAAAATCACCCACCACATGCAGATACATGTGTGGGATCAAGAGTACACCCAGTGGGTTAGGCGGAGACCCACGTGTCCTCATGAAAAATGTAGTTCCTACGATTGGTAGGATGAGAGTTGATACCGAGGGAGGTGGATCAGTACGACAGACCTCAAAGTGGAAGAGTGAACAATTATTATTGGGAGACAAAGTTAAAACTAATGAGACTATGACTACAAGATCCAAAGGTGGTTAAGATGAAGATGGGTGGTGGAATGATGAAATCATCATACCCAACCACCTGCGAGACCATTATGTCTAGACATGAAAATCATAGGGCTTGAGTGATCATGATCTACTTGGGTAGTCATGGGAGAAAGGGGAAGAAGGAAGATAACTATCCTCAATGATCAACAATTATTCTCGTTAAAAGGAGGAGGAGGAATCCTTATGATGCTATTGTTATCCAGTATCCAAATTCTTCTAGTAATATTGGCGAGGATCCCTGGGGTATTATCAGTTGGAAGGTTAATAGGAAGAGGAAGTCCAGAGGCATTTTCTCTATTGAGGGTGACTCCCTCTCTGTCCCGATGTGTTTTCCCATTTGTGTGCCCACAATTTCAGAGGTCGTCCTTTCTTTCGTCAGTGGGTCTTTAGGGAGCGTTTTGAGTATAGTGAGATCTTTCTTCCTTAAAGACATGGAGGTAGGAAGACACAGGGATACTAACGAAATCAAGGATACATAGGGGTCGAGTAGCCTACCTAAAAGAAAAAGGGGGGTAGGGAATCAACCAACAAATAATTCCACCAAAGTCAGTAACATAGAAACAAGAGTAGCAGGGGAGGCCCATAATAGGTATCAGAGACTTTCCTCACATGTGGAAAAAATATCTATGGAGAATTTGCAAGAATTGGTCCTGAAGAAATGAAAGAGTACCAAAGATGAGGACATTCTTCGGGAGGCAAAAGACTGGGTGCTAGAACCTGTACAAACCGGGACTTAGGAGACCAAGTACTTATGCCTAGCTGATGTATATTGGATGACAAAATCTACAGTGGCACAGGTCATCACACAACATAAGTTGGAGAACCAATCCACCCACCATGTCATCTTCATCTTAGAAGCAAAGTTCGAGCTTTTCTGTAAGTCGTAGTATGGAATTTGCTTCCAAGAAAGAACCCAAGACACCCAAAAGGATCAAAGAGTACGACCGGAGGATAAAGGCTCCTAGATAAAAACCTGCAATCAGCCTATATAGGTGGAAGGGGACGACGAAAAGCATCAGAGTACAACATGCAGCCCACGAGTTGTTTGGAAAGAGAGCGTTGCAAGCATGCCAACCACAAGACAATCGAGACTTCAGGTTTTCTTTAGCCCTCACCCTAATGGTAGGATTAGGGATCTTGATAGATAACATTTTTGTCTTTTGTTTTCTATGTCTAAAATATCTTGGGGAAAATAGGCCTAGCCTAAGGAAGTCACCTGAAAAATTGAGGTTGCATAGAACTTTGTTTTGGTTCTATAAAACTCAGATATATGGCAATGTCAAGCGTAGATATATGATAAATCTTAGAAAACTTATTGATACGGAGAATGAGTCTTGCTTCCATTTTTGGCAGACCCATGTACCCATGATTGTATTTTTATGTATACTCTGAATAGAAAACTCTAGACATTTGTTGCTTAAAAAAATTATAAGTACATTGATTCTTTTGTCTTATATGTATGCACAGAGAAGGTTGATTAAGAGTGTGCTAATGCATTTTGATAATAAAAGAACTGAAAAATACCTCTGCTACAACCTCCACCCGTTCAATTTTTTTAATTATATGGAACATCTGTTAAAACCTTTGCTTCAAATAACAGAGGTTGTAGAGAAGGTTTTTTTGAATTTTTTTCTAAATCTTATAAAACTATAAACCTCCGCAAAAACATTTGTTTTCCTTGTAGTGAAAATGTGCACACCATGTCATATGGGTTGTCTTTCGCTCATCTGCTTCCACAATTCTTACTTGGTAGTATCCCTACCTCAAGTCCAACTTTGAGAAAACCTTAGGCTTAAACAACTTGTCAAATAAATATGCTACCAAAGGACCTAAGGAGTATCTACTTTTTATGGTCCACTTTTTCAATACATGATAGTCCAAGAACATCCTCAATTCTTGTGTTTCCTTATTCTTTTTGAAGAGGATCGTTGCGCCATATGGGTACCTAGAAGGCTTGATGAAAGAAACTAGCATCAATGATCTTAGTTAATTGTCACCTCAACTCTTCCAACTTGTGTCTAAAAAGTTAATAAGGTTCTCTAGAGTCTAGCTAGAGGTTGCAACCTTGGTTGGATCTCAATATGATGGCCAATGATGTGCTTATGAGAGAGCACTTTAAGAAAATAATTAGGCATTTGATCTATACACTTGTCCAACACATTGGTAAGTGTTGGTGGAACGAGTGTCCCCACTCCACTATCATTCACTTCTTCATAACTACTACATAAATTTGAGACTTTGACTACCAGGTTGCCCTCTTCATCATAAATGAAGATATAATATGCATCTTTTGGTCTTAATTCCTTGTTGTTGTGTGCACAACACAAGTATTTCATCAATGAAGTATCACCAATTTGTCTACAAATTGCATGAGAATTGACTACATTCTCCTTAGGAATTATTGTCCAAGAATGACTTCAAAGTCATTTTTCTATGATACTATAAAGTTTGCACGACCCAACCATTTGTCCAATGTAAATGTAACCATATCTATTGCCTTAGCCTTAGAATTGCTTGCCTTAACTAAAGCATTGCATGATCCAATTCTAAGTTTGAGTTCACTTGCCAATTCTTTTTTCAAGAAGTTGTGTGAGGAACCAAAATCCACCATTACTTGTATTCTCCTTTCGTTGATGATTAGATCCACACAAAAAAATTGATTGAGATTTTTCCCTAATAGTTGCAAGCCAAAGCCTCTATCGACTACAAAGATGCCCCCAAAAAGAAGTTATCCCTTTCATCTACCATAAAAGCTTACTATGCATGACCTCTTAAAGAAAATGAACTAAAACAAAAAAGAAACAAGAGTTTTACCTTTACTTGAAGTGGCATTGCAATGGGTACGATGCAATGCCATCTTCAAAAGGTCTGTCACAGAACTCCTAGGCCAAACTGCACTTGAACCCAAGAAAATCCAAGGTGTTTCTTCTTTGAATATTCTATGTATATTGAGTTGGATGAAATGCACTCTGTTGTCGTCCTTATGCACACTTGCAAACGTGAGCTAAGTCCTGCTCACTTAGTGTGCCCTTGGAGACACAATGTCTAAGTTCTTGCCCACACTGTCACCTTGACAAAAACTTCTTCCGTCTAGGCTTACTCCTAGGGAAG
>ML779501.1:687693-700446 GCA_009831015.1 Picea engelmannii | reverse complement strand
TGCCTTGACTTGATGTTAGAGGATATGGGAAAGCTTGATTGGATCAAGGAGACCATTGATTCAGCGAGGAGCATCACAAAATTCATATACAATCATGCTTTTGTACTTAGCATGATGAGACAATTCACAGGTGACAAAGAGTTAGTGCATCCTGCCATCACATGCTTTGCCACTAGTTTTATCTCTCTTCAGTCTCTTTTGAATTCTAGGTGGGAATTGCAGACAATGTTCCTTTCCCCTGAGTGGTGTGCTTTATCATTTAGCAGTAAACCAGAGGGGCAAGCCATTATGAGGCTAGTTGCATACCAGGAGAGCTTTTGGGATGCGGTGAATGAGGTGTGCACCATCAGTGAACCTTTGGTAAAGTTTCTTCGCTTAGTCGACGGGAACAAGCCCATAATGGGCTACCTATATGAGGCCATGGATAGGGCCAAAGAGTCCATTCATGCTTATTATGGGGACAAGGGGGATCAAGGGCATGAGAGAAAAGAAATGATATGGATGGTGATTGATGACTGATGGAACCACACACTCCATCGCCCCATTCATGCTGCAGGGTTATACCTCAACCCTGCATTCTCTTACAACTATGGCTTCAGGTTTGATTCAGAGGTTATGTCTGGCTTCTTTGAGTGTGTTCAAAGGATGGTTCCAAGTGCAGCTGACCGATTAGAGCTTTCCCAACAGTTGAAACTTTATAAGAGGTCCATTGGCTTATTTGGGTTTGAGATGGCCATAAATGATAGGAAGAACATAATGCCAAGTAAGTTTCACTTTGTTTTAACTTTTAAATTTTAAGTTTCAAAATTCATTTTTCAAATTTCAATTTGTCTTCTCTTATGTTTCAACTTTCTCTAATTCGTTGTAGATACTTGGTGGGAGAACTATGGCGCAACCACACCTATTCTACAGAAGATGGTGATTCAGGTGCTTAGCCAGACATGTAGCTCTTTTGGTTGTGAGCACAACTGGAGTGTATTTGAAAAAATACACACCAAAAAGCGCAACAGGTTAGAGAATTTCAAATGAAATTTCAAATTCATTTTAAAATTATAAATTATTAGCTTTTCATTTAAATTTTATGCTCCTTTACATTCTAATAAATTAATTTATGATCCCCTTACAGGTTGGATACCTCACACCTTAATGATTTGGTCTACGTCCACTACAATCTCAGGTTGTGGGTGAAGCAACTTGAGATAAAAATTGATGGGAAGGCCATTTCATTGGATGAGATTGACACCACTGATACATGGAGGGTGGAGGTTGAGGAACCTGTTACTGAGACCGCCCTTGATTGGCTAGAGGACAGTGGTGATGATCATGGTATCTCTGAGAACTTGGATCAGGATGTTTCAGAGGATATTCAGTTTCACACCGAGTCTGCAAGTGTGCCACCAGTAGAGCGAGAGTCATAGTCAGAGGGATATAGGCCCAGTGGTAGCACTAGCAGTCGACCTCCTCTACCAGTACCTTCTTCTAGGGGACATTTGTCTCGAGGGTCTTCTACTTCTTCTAGAAGACGTTTGACTCCAGTACGAGGCGCACATGCCTCAAGGGCACCTACTCCTATTGCTAGAGGAAAAGCAGTTTCTACAGCGATTACCTTTGCCCGTAAAAAGAGTAGAGGGAATCATAGTTTATTTACTTGATTTCATTGTAGATGACTCATGAGTCATGATGACGATCATGAGATACATTTATGATTTATTATATTTTTTGATGACTCGGGAATCAGGACATGATTCATTTTTTATGTGTGATGTATCACTAGACATCTTATATATCTTACATATTAGTTTTCTTTCCATATTCATGTGGCAATCTGTCTATTTGATGCTATTGTTGCTTTAAATGTTTCAAAAATTTAAAAATAATGAATATTTTTGTATTTTTTTAAGTTTGCCGATATATTGCCGATGTTTACGAAATGTTGTTTTCTGGACCCCGGTGATTTTTTCCCCGAAACGATTTTTGTAACATTGGTCCATCAAAAATAACCTACTATATATTTTTTAATAATTAACCAATACACTGAAAATAAAATAAAATTAAAATGAGAAGCAAAATAGATTTAACGTGAATTGTTTCCAAAATCAAATTTCCATACTTGTTTTTCTTTTGAAACAAAATAGAATACATAATAGAGACCAGACGCATAGCCTGGAGAATTGATAAGCCATTCTGTGGTGAGGAAAGTGCAGTTCACTATGGAATGAATGAATTCCACACCTTCCAACAAATAATCAAAAGAGCTGACAGTTAAAAAGAAATAAGTGATCCTGAGAAAGGAGCAAGGAGTGATAATGGATGCCGGCTCCATTGTCGTGTTCAAATATCATCTTCATAACAGGTTGACTGGTCAAGATCTCTTAACACTTAATCCCTTGATCTTAGCAATTACGCTTCTTCTCCAGCACTTGCCTCTGGGCATGACCAACCGCTCATAATCCTTCTGGGAAGCGTTAACTTAGACCAGAAAAATGTTGAGGCAGAAGGAAATACTTGTTTCCCACCTCCATTTTCTCGTTCAGAGTGGGGGTGGCAGATTCGATGGTGTAGATGGTGAGGGAATTCCTAAATGATTTGGCCAGCGCAAAGGGGAATTCCTGAATAGTTTCCTCTGTCTTCTTCATGTCCACCGCCATGCAGGACGCATAGTTACCCATTCCTTCGTTCACTGAAAGCGCAAGGTCGGATCGTGAGGCTCGAATCATTAGGCCATCGGATCTGTGCCACGTACATGGAGCTATCTGTACTATTTTCATCGTATGGTATGTTAACTGAACCATTTGATTATCGACACGTGACGTGGATCCAATGGTTAGATTCGGCAGCTTCTGTCTTGCCACATGGCATGCATTCAATGGTTAGATCCTGCTACTAATGTCATGCCACGTGGCATATCCAACAACCCAATCCAAGGGCTCTAACCTCGCCACGTGTTGTCCATCCAAGGGCTGTAGACTCGCCACGTGGCATTCAGCCAAGGGCCCAATCCAACTGCTTCAGACTCGCCACATGGCGTAAATCTAATGGTCATATCCAAGGGCTGTAGACTAGCCACGTGGCATAAATCTAAGGACTTCAGACACGCCACATGGCGTAAATCTAAGGGCTTCAGACTCACCACATGGCATAAATCTAATGGCCCAATCCAAGGGCTATGGACTCACCACGTGGCATGCATCTAATGGCAAGATCTAAGGGCTCAGGACTTGCCACGTGGCGTACATCCAATGGCCAGATCTGGCGACTTGATTGAGACACATGGCATGCATCTGACAATCGAATCCTATCGCTGTGATGTTGCCACGTAGTTTGCATCTGACGGCTAGATCGGGCAGCTGTGATCTCGCCACGTTGCTTGCATTCGACGGTTGTGATCTCACCAGGTGGCACGCATCCAACGACCCGATCCGGCGGCTACAGTTCTGCCATGTGGCGTGCATTCGACGGCCAAACCCGACCATTGTTATCTCGCCACATGGTGTGCAACCGATGGCTAGATTCAACAGTTTTGATATTTCCACGTGGCGTTCATCCTATAGCTTCAATCTCGTTTTTCCCACGGTTGATGCAGCGATGTCAAACTATGCTTCACGAAATCGCCCACCGCGGCAGCGCCCTCCAGATATATTCGACAACCGTAGATAGATTTCAATGGAACAACCGTCGATTTGATAACTCTGTTATTTGTACAATCACTAATTCCAGGTTGGTAGATGGCTTTCGCTAATTTTACTATTCCTACGCTCCTTTACCACTGGGTCGTCAATTCTCTGGTAGCCGTCCACCGGGAGCTCACGAAGGAACCGAAGTAGCAACGCTCGTTGGGTTGTCAATTCTTCCTCATTTACTGTTGGGTCGTCAATTCTCTGGATCCATCGTAGGCGGATTCTACCTGTCGAACAAGAGTCTGATGAAGATTGTATACATTTATGACTTTGTGTTTGCGAGATGGAACCGTGGAGCTGACATGCCTACACCTCAATCCTTCTTTGCCTGTTGTGTCTCTTCTTCCACCGGACTTGTCTACATCACTGGTGAGATCAATGAGCATTTCAACCGTCAACAGGGCAGTGGATTGAAGTTAACAATGATGGTGGGGAAGGTTGTGCGGGCATGGTCGTATCTGCAGCAACCGTGGAGATTTGAATGATGTAGCTTCAAGTAAACTATATGTGGTGCAAAACAATATGGAACCGGATTTAAGAAATGATAGTGGATGTTTGTTTTAACTGGGGATATGGGGAAACCACGTATCGGTGATGAAATTTGAAGAGTCGTTTTTAATTTTAGTTAAAAGGGTATAAATTCATGGATCACTTTCATGATGAAAAAGATTCCAGAAAGTTTATATTTACGTCGAAAGCATACACCTATTGACAATGGGCATAATTAATGATCTTTTAACCTTATTTAACCTTAAACCCTAATCTGATGGCTATGCATTGAAGATTAAGTAGGATTAAACCGTGGCATCTAAATAAATGCCCACGTTTTGCTTCTGAACCGGCCGTCTGATGCCCACGCATTCCATTTATCAACCTAATGCAACCAAACGTTTCCGCCAGCCACTTTGCGGTTGTACTAGTTTATTTTACAACAATAAATTAATGATACACTTCATAAAAACATAGGTTAAATAAAATATTGCATTTTCAATTAAATTTATATTTTGTATAGAAATTAGTAAATTCAAAATATCACCTTTGATATTTGTAAAGTTAATTACAAAATAACACAAATTGCTTAATTGTAGAAGAATTTTTATAAATTTAAAAATGTTTTCAAATATTTTGTTTGTTACATTAGAAAAAATGAACACCATTGTAATATATTTGATGATTGAAAAAATATATATATTTTACTATCCATATTGTTTATATAATTCTAAATCTATCAACTAATTATTAAATCAATTTAAAAACATGTATCAACTAATTATTAAATCAATTTAAAAACATGTATTTGAGAGTCTTCAAATAAAGGAGTCATTTCATCAATCTACTCATTTTTAATCACTATTTAATTGATTGCAACAATAAAAATATTGAAATTCAAATTTGATGACTAGAAGCTTTCCAAATCAAACACTTAAAGAGATTTCATTTCATGTCTCTCAAAAAGAAAAGTAGATGCTCCACAAATCAAAAGTTAATAGTGAACATATGAACTTGAAATTAACATAAATAACTAATAATTCAAAGACACATTATTGGATATCAAGCTCCAACAAATGACTATAGAAAATCCATAATGAAATACAAGTACAATTCAAGTGCAATGAGAATTCAAAGAATATCTTTGAAAATAAAAAGTGTTCTACAAATCCAATTTAAGAATAAAGGGTCACTATGACATTAACGCCAAGTTCTTCAGCATGTTATGGATGGTTCAAAAGAAAGGAAATACCAACATAATTCAAATCACTGAAATAAAGCATAGAAAGAATTCAAATAATACCTTCTATGAAAAAGGAAAAGTACAAATCAATTCACTGTTGCAATGAACAACAAACACATTGATCAAAACATGGAAAATAATGTAAAAAATAGATGATGATAATACATCCACATTTTTGGTGATTCCATAAACTCTTGAGAATATTTTAGAGTAAATAAACAAATTGCTAGACAAGATTGAGTTTAACCTTTATTCATTTTCCATTCAAATCTAATAAAACATTTACATCATAATAACATCCTTATAAAATCAACTTAGCTTGTATAATTCTCCATAATTACACCCTTATAAAATCAACTTAGCTTGTATAATTCTCCATTCATTCATTATTTCTTCTTTTCACTATCAGTATTAAAATTCTATGTTGTATAATGCATGTACTAAATCAATGTAGTGAGTAATGGAGGTCGTTTCTTTTGACCATCAGTATTAGAATTCTATGTTGTATAATGTATTTATTATACACAGAGTTTAAAAATTCCCAGGTCCACTAACCTCGGCTTCAAAATTGAAAAAGAGGTTGTAATGCAAACAAAGCTATTCATGGACTTGTAATTTGAAATTAGAAAAATAATCATTTTTATGAAATTTTAATATACACCTTACATTTCTTAAAAATTAGGTAAAAATGATCCGATCTCTTCTTTAGACGGCCATTTTTTTAATAACACTTCTCGGAGGTACTGGGAGCCTTTTGAATGGCTGTGACTTACTCCATTTTGATCCCTACCACCGATTATAGTTCTATAAAGGACTTAGGATATCAGTTGGCTCCGATTGAGCGTCTGGAATCGTGGAAGTTAGAGGGGTATACGCATAATTTGAGCACATGCAGAAATAACACTAACTTATTTCTTTCGTTTTATTCAGTAGAATCTCAAACTATGCTTTGCGTTTTTTTTTTTTTGAAATAACAATATCTATCTTTGTACATAGTGTCTTTATTTTGCGAAAGGAATTTTGAATCTTTCCACGGTTTGGAGAAAATATTTAATTTTTTAACAGTTCTTGTGGATTCCGGTAACACAAACGGGAAAACCCTAAAACTTTGGTTGATTATTCTAATTTATATTTTGATAAATTTGATATAAAATAAAAAGGAAAGTTTAGATATAAATTTGATTTTTAAAAAATTAATATAATTTGATATAAAATAAAAATGAAAATTTAGATATAAATTGGATTTTTAAAAAGTTTAGATATAAATTAGATTTTTAAAAAGTTAACACCACTGTAAACAGTTTACATATACACCATGAACACAGCACTTATGCTTACTTAGAAAAAAACGTTTGAATCTATATCAAAATAGTCTCTTTGTTTGATGGTGAGTTCCTATTCATATTGTTTTGCAGTAGTTTCAGTGAAAAACGTTTGGACTGTTGTAGCTTCTCTACTGGCGGCATGACCGGATTTTTTTGGAAGCGCATGCAACCTTGGAGATTTGGATGCAATTAATGAAATAAAGTGATTTTGTTTGTTTGAGTTTTTTTTACTGTGATTTCTAGGGGAGGGAGTTTTAAGGGGAAAAAAATAATTAGTAAATATATTTTTTTTAAATTAAAATTTAAGAAATTAATTTGAATATTTATATAAAAAAAAATTATTAAAATTAAAAAAAAAAAATTATTAATTTTTAATAATATAATTTAATTTTATCTAAATTTATATAAGTATATATATTTTATCTTTTCTCTGAATTTAAACTTATAACCTTTTATAGGTACTTATAACCTTTAAAACCTATAAAGAAGAAAAACATATTATTAAGTATTACATTACATGTTCTTAACTATTATAATATTACATTTTCTTAACTATTATAATAGATTTTCTTTACACATATTTCTTATTGTTTCTCTTTAAATCAAAACCTTATTCTTTCCTTGTCTGGTTTATATATATTATTTATTTAATAAATAATACCTTCAATGAATGTATAACGAACCGCACGAATGTATAACCAACTTTTTAACCATTGAAAAATAGCATGTGAAAACCCACTTCATGGTCTGAGCGATAATGGATGCCGGCTCCACCGTCCTGTTCAAATATCATCTCTTAACACTTAATCCCTTAATCTTGAAGATCACCTCGTGGCAATTACCCTTCTTCAGGAGCACTTGCCTCTGGGCGTGACGAACCGCTCATAATCCTTCTGCAATTCCGGAGAATTGCTGCCTCCCGTTCGATACTGCGTAGAGAGGCTGATATGCTACTACCGGTAGTACTTGGTGATATTAAGGAAGCGTTAACTCAGACTGGAAAAAATGTTGAGGCAGAAAGAAATACTTGTTTCCCACCTCCGGTTCGTCGTTTGGAGTGGAAGTGGCAAATTAAATGGTGAGGAAATTCCTGAATGATTTGGCCAGCGCTGAGGCGAATTCCTCAATAGTTTCCTCTGTCTTCTTCATCTCCACCGCCGTGCAGGACGCATAGCTCCACATTCTTTCACGCACTGAAAGCACCAGGTCTGATCGTGCGGCTCGGATCGTCAGGCCGTCGGATCTGTGCCACGTACGTGGAGCTATCCGTACCATTTTCGTCGTACGGTCGGGTAACAGGGCCGTTCGATTGTCGACACGTCGTGTGGATCCAACGGTTAGATTCAGCAGCTTTTGTCTCGCCACGTGGCGTGCATCCAACAGTTTGATCGAACGGTTCTTGTTACACCATGTGGCGTCCATCCAACGGCTAGATTCGGTGGTTTTTGACTCGCCACTTGGCATGCATCCAACGGTTAGATCGGGCTACTCTTATCACTCCAAGTGGCATGCATCCAACGGCCCAATCCAAGGGCTCTAACCTCACCATGTGTTGCTCATACAAGGGCTGTAGACTCGCCACGAGGCGTTCAGCCAAGCATCCAATCCAACGGTTTCAGACTCGCCACTTGCCATAAATCTAACGGCAAGATCCAAGGGCTACAGACTAGCCACGTGGTATGAATCTAAAGGCTCAATCCAAGGGCTGTGGAATCCCCACGTGGTGCGAATCTAACGACCCAATCCAAGGGCTAGGGACTCGTCACGTGGCGTGCATCTAATGGTAAGATCTAAGCGCTTTGGACACGCCACGTGGCGTGCATCCGACGGTCAAATCCTGTGGCTGTGATGTCGCCACGTAGTTTGCATCGGACGGCTAGATCGGGCAGCTGTGATCTCACCACATTACTTTCATCCGACGGCTATGATCTCACCAGGTGGCGCGCATCCAACGGCCAAATCTGGCGGGTACGATTCGGCGAGGTGGTGTGCATCTGACGGCCGAATTCGACTGCTGTTATCTCGACACGTGGCGTGCAACCGATGGCTAGATTTGACCGTTGTGATCTCACCACGTGGCGTTCATCCGACGGCTTCCATACTGCCGTTCCCACCGCTGATGCAGCTATGTCAAACTCTGGTTCGCGAAATCGCCCACTGCCCTCCAGATATATTCCATTTGATAACTCTGTTATTTGTACAATGATGTATTTGATAACTCTGTTTTTTGTACAATGATGTATTTGATAACTCTGTTATTAGTTAACCGCCGCTTCTTGTATTTTGGTTGAATCTGTTTTCCTTAATCAATCTACGAAGATGATGATACATGTCATCAACATACTCGTAAACACGTTGTTTTAAATATTTGAAATTAAATGAATAAAAATTAATAGCTTTATAAAAAAAAAATGTTCAATAAGTGATACCTCGTAAAAAGAAATACGTCTGTTCATATACTTACTCGATGATAAGTCAAACAATGTTCAAATTAAAAAATTTACTGTTCCTACGCTCATTTACAGGTGGATCGTCAATTCTCTGGCAACCGTCCGCCGGGAGGTCACGAAGGAAGCGAAGTAGCAGCGCTCGCTCGGCTCATGGAATCTTTCACTTGCACGCCACAACTCAAATATTACATTAATCGCCGCTTTGCTGCAAAAACGAAGACAAAACCTATCTTGCATTTTGATTGAATCTTTATTCCTTAATCAAACCACCATTTATGGCACTTCGGCTTCTAGTTGGTAGTGTGACGTACTGTTAAATTTATAAAAGAAAAGAGATTGTTCAAATCTACAAAGATGATAACATAAAACATGTCATCATTGTAATTGGTTAGATGATAACATAATACATGTCATCAACACGCTGTTTTAAATATTTGAAATTAAATAAATAAAAATTAATAAGTTTATAAAATTAAGAAATAAAGATCCCAACTAGATTTCCATTAAGTTTTATGATGTTTATGAGTTGGATAAGTCTAATATTGGGTGTTGTAAAGGGATTTTATTTTCTTAGTTGTAGTTGCACCATATTGGGATAATGTTTCAAAGTTCCTAAGCTCAAGGTCATGGCTTTATATGCATCTCAATGGTTAGTGGTTGGGATTGGTAATTGTTTATAAACTATTTTGCATGGGTGATTTGTGACACCATGGATTTAGTGTGTTCAATTGTAGTTTTCCAATTACGCTGCTTAGGTGATAACAACAATCTTGTTTACTCTAAAGTTGAGATAAATTTTGTAGATCTAAAGTTGTGGTGGGGTAATATTTCTTGGTATTCCTGCCATGCACTTCATGTACCTTGTTCTAGTTGCATATTGATGTTTGATGTGTGACTATTGGGATGCCCTAAAGTCAGAGCTCGAGAAGAGAAAAGAGAGGATTAGATTCTTCAGGTGTGGACTATTGCAATAGTTGTGATTTGAATTCTAGTTCGCATGTGTCTTCCTTGGTTGATTCGAGGACAAGTCAATGAATAATGATGGGGGCCTCTTAGGCCCTAATTGTTTGTGAACACAACTTTGATTGTTTTTCTCATAGTTATGGTCATTATGAGGTAGTGGATTTATGGACTATTTTGTATTAATGACAAAACATGGGATTATAAATGTAAAGAGGGTTTGTATTGTAAATGGAATTGATGGGGCTATTATTTCCCAATTCCTTATGGGAATTGTGTAATATGGGTTTGGGGGTTATTGAGATCATATCTTATGTCTTGCATATGTTTTCAATTATCTTCCAGTCAATAAAGCATATTTGGAGATTATTTTAGTTCTTTTGGTGCTTGTTTTCTATTGCAAAACTCATAGCCATGTGGTTATTAGTTGTGAAATTAGTATTTATATAGTTTAACGAAGTTTATGGTTGCTTATATTAGAGTTTTATTTGATAATAACTTGGTTGTATGAGAAAAGTGTCAACATATTTTTCATATTTGTTTTTATAATTATGGCTTGTTTTTTTCATAATTTTTATTATCATTATGATATACTAGTTTTATTTAACTTTCTTTCACTTTTACATTAAACACTCTAGTTTTTCTTTCTTTTTAATTTACACATCTACTCTTGATGCAACCACCTAGTATTATTGAGCCACATACTTGTGAATATTGCATCATATAAGCATGTCTCCAATGCATCTTGTCAAGGCTAATAAGCAAAATACCCATAAATTGGTTCAGTCACATTCTTAAGTGAATTTGCACTTGTGATAGAAACCTACAAAAATGATATGTAAATTTAAATACAAATCTTTAAAATCTAAACAATGTGTCAAATATCAAGGCCTAACGATTTACCCTTCCCTAGTGACAATGATAACAAGGATTCACATAGAAATGAACAATTGGTAAATTTCCATACAAATGGACAAGGCTATCATGCATGGATGTATTGTCAAATATTCAAATATTTTGTAGTTCTTACAAGTATTATGTTGAAATTCACTAGAAAGAACATCATATTTGATTCATTTATCTTTGTTTGCATTTCATTTGTGGTTGACATATGTTCATATTAATATTAAAAAATTAACTGAATAAAGCACAACATTTTATTTTCCCATTTTAGTAGGTTTATGTCAAATTCAAATGTCCCAATTTTTTCCTGAGAACATGAATTCACAAGGATCACTAGATGTGTAAAATTATTCTATTGCTTGCTTATACAAATCCTTTGTTATCACATCCATCATTTTTAAAAATTTCTTAGTTCTACACCGTGTCCTTCAATCAGATTTTCTCCATGGATAGCGGTGAAATTTTAAAAAAATGTACTATAAATTTGCTTCTTGAAAAAAAGATAAATATCATTTATCACAAAAGGGTGATTAATCATACCAACAATCTCATAAATCTCAAGGCTTTCACAACTAGATTTTGTTAAATCTAAATTATTTTGCACCTCCATATCATGGATTTCACATCAATTCTAGTTAGTAATGAAAATGCTACTTGACTAAATCAAAGCGCTTCAATGCGACCATTTATTTAGTTCAAAAGAAACAAACTATATAGAGGAATTACTCAACAACATATTTTAGTAATCCATATTACCAAAAATTTAACCACGAGACTTGTTTCTTACTTTGTTCCCTAGTCTTGTCTCATTCCCACCTTGACACTACATTACTAATCAATTTTATATGTATAATATACTCAAAGAGGTTTCAATGTTATTATCCCTTGAAAAATCTATCCCCATTTCTTGTTTTTGGTAAGATCATGCTAATGTGCCTTGATTATTGAGCAAATAAAGGTTTGATGTTGTATAGATCACACATCATTTACACAAGCATTACTAGCAATGGATTAGCCCAAATCCAACAACATTAGTGTATCATGAACATGGACAAGTTTATCTCTACTCAATCATAATGAAATAATTTCATGGCATATGATTTATTGAAATTTGCATGTTTAATGGAGTGCAATTTTGATGATCTTCCACATTGCATTCATGCTAGTCATCTCATACATTGTCTTAAGGTAACCCCCCATATTTGGATTTCTTTGGCATGCCATTTTTGTTGCATCATGGAGACATTTGCATTTACAAATTTCATAGTCTATCTCTTTAAATTCTTCTACACACTTTGTTTGAGATTGGACCAAGCTTTTAAATAAGGGCTCAATTCTCATTGATATAATAATTTTGTTTGTATTAAAGTTATATCAAGTGTAAGAATAGTAACACTTAAATAAGGGACCTTTGTTTCTGTCCTAAAAAGCAAGATTCACCAGCCACAAAGTATATTTCAATGCAATAAAGGTAGTTTGTAATGACTTTTTCAATGAATTTTTCTTTTTCAATGATACATTTATCTAATAGTTGAAAATACCATCTCTAGATCAACATCATCTCATAAATACAAGGCAAAAGTCATGGCCACTTTGTGATTATAATGTTAGGTCCCAACAAATTACACACCATATAACACTTGTCAATTATTTGCAAGATATAAATTTGTAGATTTCAATGGCTAAATTGAACCTTCAAACTCTAG
>ML779501.1:666493-680372 GCA_009831015.1 Picea engelmannii | reverse complement strand
CCTTCAAATGCAAGGTGCTATATTAAAATTCCACTCATGCCATAATTGTACAACATGGCTAATTGAGCCATCATCCAAACATACAGATAGGTATTAAAAGGGATGCTCCAAGAAGAAATAGGCTATGAACAAATAGTTGAAAACGGATCTAACCATAATATAGTTATGGAAGCATTTTTAGAACAATGATTACAAAAGGCAATGAGTAAAAAATATGTGGCCTTTTTTTCTAGCTAGCAATGTTGGTGTGCTAAAGGGATTTTCTTGTCTTTAATTTTGAACTATGTTATTCTTTTGTCATGTGGTGCACTAATATTGTTCTTCAAAGTATGGTCTTTGAACCCTTGAATGTACCTATTTCCATATCAAGAGAATAATGGAATATATAGAAACCCATTGGAGAGTATATTATTGTCATAGTTATTTTATTAAGCCTTAATGTTTCTCTGGGCCTTGATTATTATCATTAGTTATGCAAAATTTTAATTTATGAAAAATAAATTAATTTTGTGTTACATAAAATTAAGCCAAAACATTTGACATTTAATGAAAGCCAAATTTTGCTTTGCATTTCCAACTTTAGATCATTTGTTGAGAGCTCTAGTGAATGAATTCATACATGGAGGCCATTCTTAGCTTGTAGGGGTTATTTTCTCATCACAAATATGAATATCCATTTTCATATGATCAAAAAGTATTGAAACCTCATTTCCCAAATTCAATATTTTTTTATCATATGAATTCATACATAGGAAACCAGATCTAGTTATGTAATGTAAAACTTATACCATGCAAGAATTTATTGAACTTCTACATCCATATCATGGATACATTTTGAAAATATCAATATGAATATATCATCTTTCAACATGTGTTATTGGGATTTTTATAAAAATATATTAACAAAAATTCCAAAGAATGTAACATGTGGAGAAAATTCAAAAATTGTCGAATAAATTTTGTGAACAATAAAATCCTTGCATCAAGAAAAGATAAGATAACCAATTTGTAAAATATGATTTTAGTGCACTCAGAAGCAGCTTAACATGACAGTAAGTTTTCCTAGTGTGTCAATAATTGAGATAATCAACATTGAACATTGGAAAATATCCACCCCATCCCATCTAATTAACATTTACTATTTGTGGGTTTTATGTGCATAGTGCTAAAAGAAAAAAACATTGAAAGTAAGACACTCCATACATAGTTTATTTCCAGAATTACAAACAACATTATGAGGAACTGTGAAAATCTGCATACTTTAACACTTAGAATTAACCAATAATTGTTATATTACAATAGTAGGAGTTACAAAAGACTTTACACTTGAACTTCATTTACGCCCAATATTTTTAGTTGATGTGAAGAACAAGTTAGCATCACAATTATCCCTAAAGTGACAATCAACAATATACAACTTAAGTGGGCCTAATGGTTGAGAACATGTGTTTCCTCCTAAGAGGTCACAACTTCAAATCCAGAGGGGGTAGGGTATGTATACCTCTGTAGACTTTAGTAAAATCATTGGACGGAGGGGGTCCCTTGTCCCACAAACAAGGGGGTCTCATACACCAATTTGGTGTATACCTTGGCTGTGACCTTAAAAGTACATTATTATTATTATTATTATTATTATTATTATTATTGAAATTATCATCAACGAAAATGTTACAATTGGAGAAATATTGAACAATTCTCAAATATTGAAATGAGGGACTCAATTTAGAACCACTAATGAAGCTCTTTCAAAAGAATTATATTGCTTTCATATTCATTAAGATTGCCCTGTACATTTAGATTTACTCAAAATGGGCTTAATTTGGCAACAAAAGTTGGTAGACTAATTTTGATATAATGTCTATTACCCCCACCAGAATCCCAAGCAAGAATATTTCTTGGAGCAGAAACCCATATTTTAACCAACTACTTTTAAGAATAAATGTCACAATGATGTCCAACTGCAAATTTCATAGTTGACATTCGATTAAAGGAATCAAGAACTATCCTTGTTTGAGTTACAGTATCAAATGATTTCTGCTACATTGGAGTGATATTTTCTATGTCCAAAGAGGATGATGATGGGTAACTTTGCTTAGTCAAATACGGTTTGAAGTGAAAATGAAATGGTAAACCTCAAATAAATATGCAATATTCAACCATACATGATAAAAGTTAAAACTAGAAAAATATCTTACGGAAAGCACCATATAATCACTTTTTTTCAAAAAGAGCATAAAAAGAATCTTACAATTAATTTGCATCATATAGTTGAGTCTCATCATTAGGAAAAGATTGCAAAATCTGATCAATAATCATTTTAAATGAAAAACTGAAATTGTTCCAAACTAGCTTTTGCATAAGTCTTTCACACTACATGACATTACAGCTTAAACTATTATCTTGCAAAGATATCTAATATATTATAAACAACAAAGATTAGCTCGAGTACTTGTAAAATATATAAAAATGTGTCTCCTCTCGAAATTTTGAAAATAGCCTCACTGCATTGATTCAATTGCACAGTATTTTGTTTGAAAATTCTCAAAAAGGAAAAAATAGCACAGGAAGTTGTATCTCTTTATGAAAAACAAAATTAATAACAGTGAAAATTAGAATCCCTACAGTACATAGAGAGAGAGAGAGAGAGAGACAAATCTAATCTTCATCGATGAAAAGAGTCAACGTTTGATTATTTAATTAGGTTATTCCTTTTTGGTTAGTAAATAACATGTTCAAACCATTCAAATGAATTAGACACACAAACAGACAAAAAGAAAAGGTATTGAGAAAATAATAATACATCGAATGGAAAATCTACAATCCAAAGAGGAGAGATGAGTTGCAGTGTCTTCCTTCCTTTGCTTCTGCTTGGTCGAGATGATCCAGATCTAGATTTAGTCCATTCCAATATATATCACATGCCCCCTCCTCGTGACTCTACACAACACAAGTTCACATACATATAAGCACAGATACACAAACAAACAATGCATATGAACAAACATCAACACAAGGACAAACAACCACGAGACATGGGAAGCGCTTCCACATACACACAACATGACACGACACAAAAGCACAGAGGAGGATGTGAATGAGCAAGAGCCTTCGAAAATGCATTCCCTTTCTTTCTTGTGCCATGCTTTCTCCAAAAACTAAGTTTGCTTCAACTCTCCATTGACCATGTTAAGAGATAAGAAAAACACATGAACATGGTATGTCAAAAAGGTTGAGCTTCATTCATATAAAATCAAAGTGTATATGTGTGCACGTGTAACTCCAAATGAAATTTTCCCTTATCTCTTTCTTTGTTGCATCATGCTTTCTCCAAAAACCAATTTTGCTCCTGCTCTCAATTGCTCCTATCAAGAGATTAGTGAAACACATGAACACGACATTTCAAAAAAGTTGCACTTCATCCATCTAAAATTGAACTATGTGTGTGTATAACTCCAAATTAACTTTTCCATTACTCGTGTATCAACATAAACATTAAACCCAATATGATAAGACATAAGGGACTTTTAATGTTCTTTACCGTTACCGAAGATTTCCACTTATCTTTTCATTCATTCCTTTCTTTGTTTATCTTGGAATTCCTTCGTCTTGGGTTTGACTTATTGCCTCATCGTAGGTAGGAATGAATTTGTCAGCATTTTAAGCCCCTTTCTAGGATAGCTCGGAGTTGTACAACGCCTTGTAACAAAACACAAAAAAAAAACAAAAGAAAGTCATTAACCATGCATATTAAAATATATATACATCCTCGAGAATCTACTAATTACTTTACTTTAATTCATGTTGTAACCAAAAGCTTTTGCAAATGGACAAACAAAAAATCCCAAACCTACCACAAACCACAATAACCTTAAACATAATGATTATTCAAGGGTGACAACATTTTTACTCAAAAGTCTTCTGCACAATGAAAAGAAGGGGAAATCCCTATACAAATACTTACGACATTATGTGGATAAAGACACCAAATATGGACTTTGCCACTTGCCAATTAATATAATAAAACTACAAAGCCATAAGAAGCAAGATAACAACCAAAAGGAGAGCCAAATAGATGCACCCTCTACATATGCCATCACACGTCTTGTTTGTCATGGATAAGCAACAACTAGGTATTGTGAGTATTATGGTCCTCCTCACCTGCCAATACCGCTTCACTGCACACTAACATGGACATTCCACTGTCGTGTCCAAAAAAAATCCTAAATTTTTGCAAGCAAGAAAAATCTCATTTGAGAAATAAAATCGAAAAAAATGAAGTTACTATGAGCGAAAAATAAGTAGTGGACTAAGATTAAAATTAAACGATAGATTAAGATTAAAGATATGAGATCAAACAACACACTATTGAAGACAATTTAAGCATCGATATCTAAAGAATGGTTGCCAATGACTCACCTCAATGTGGAAGTCCTAAGAGGAAAAAAATCTAAACATGCCTCGCACATTTGGAGCACATACAAATTGCCATTTTTGTATCACTATAGCCTAGGCCGAAATAAGTCAAACAGAGATAAGACTATTGGAGGAAGATTAATATTCTACAAAAGCTCTTTATAGATCATACCAAACCCTGTAATGATGAACACATACTATTAAAAATAAATTTCCATATTCAAGTTCGAACACTTTTGCAAAAGTAGAATAATCCAAAAGACCAACAAGCAAGCACAAACCATACTCTCATTATTTTAAATGAAGACTTGCAAGAATCCCCATGGTTAATTGAGTTGTGGAAATAAAAGCATTGAAAGAAAGATGTGAACCATATAAACATAGCTACAATTTAAACGTAAATATATACATCCAAAATACATATATTGCAAAAAATAATAGCAAGCATAAGAAAACCATGACATCAGAGTAAGAAGACAAAATCATAGCAAGAGTTGAAAATTTCTAGTTACGCTGCAGCTACATTCGAAAAAAACATCCATGCATATACAACATGAGATAACTATGTCCTATGTGTTTTGTTTGTGTGCATATTGCAAGCTAATAGAAGTTAATATACTCATTGATTATAAATATGTATATATGAAAAACATAGTAGTCCTAGGTAATTGAACAACTTACCTGGCAATCAAAGCCTTTAAATTAGCGATATTTGGTATCCTTTGATCTTAATCTTCTCAAGTTCTCTAAGAATCACCTCTTCCTTTGTTCGAATCCACTACTTTGTAAGAAGGCAACAACAGGTATTTGTAAACCCCGTTTTAGCAAGTTTGGATGTTGCCCTTTTGGTTATCCATCGCTAAATAAGATGCCCTGCCACACAAGATAGAGAAAAGTCTTAAGCTGTGACACGGAAACAAACTAACCCTCGCAAATGATGCAAAGTGATGAGATTTATTATAGCATAGTAAAATAATAGCAAAAAGGATAGAACATATACGAGAATGCATAGATAAATGAGGAGTTGTGACATTGCAGCAAGCTAACCCTCACAAATGATGCAAAGTGATGGGATTTATTATAGCATAGCAAAAAGAATATAAGCTATACAAGAATGCATAGATAAATGAGGAGCTTATCTAGCAAGAAAAGCATTTGCATTAAGGATTTTTGGTATCCGCGATGTCGATTATTCTCAAGTGCAATTTTTGGTGTCGCCAATTTGCTCATTAACTAATGAGTAAGGTGCCTTGCAACATAACATGACATGCACGATCAAAGATTTGAGCTTGGAGATGGAAACGACAAGACCCTCACAAACGTTGCACAATAACAGAATGGACAGAATTTATTACTTGTCTAGGAGTAGAATATTGTAAAAAACCAACAAACAAGTGTAATTTTTTTCAAGTGAAGACTTGCAAGAATCCTCATGGCTAGTTAACGAGTTGTGGTAATAAAAGCATGCAAAGCAAAATCAAAACACTCATAATACAATTGCAATTTAAACGTAAATATATACATTGAAAGAAATCATAGCAAGTGTCAAAAAATCATGATATAAGAGAAAAACTAAATCACGGCATGAGTTAAAAATTTATTTCATGGCTGCAACTATACTAAAAGGAATCTAGGCATATACAAATCACAACATGAGATAACCACGTTTTGTGTGTTATGTTTGTGTGCATATTGGAGGCTAATAGAAGTTAACATACACCTTGATTATAAATATGATATAAGTGGTATTTCAATTGCATTGTCCTTGGGAGTGGTATGTTAACCTTGTACCAGTTGCTTGGGTGTGGAACACTACGACGTTTTGATTAAGTGTATGAGCCCTAGGAGGGCTTGTTCTACTTCATTATTGCTAACTTATTTTTTGAGGTGGATTTAGATCTTGCACAGATGTCTAGCATTGGACTTAGAGAGTGTGATAAGTTGGATGGAGCTTCCAAGTTCATCCCTGGGAAGCTTAGGCCACAGATGCCTATGGAGGAAGACGAGATTTAGAAGCACATTGAGAAAAAGATTGCAACACCTACCGATGTGAAGTTGTTGGTTGTTCATAACGAGAAGGCGGCCAAGGCAAAGATAGCCATTCTTGATTATGTGAAGTATCCCTTCATAGCTCACATGGAAAACAAGACGACCAAGTGATGTCAAATTGTAACTTTCATAGTTGACACATGATTAAAGGAATCAAGAATTATCCTTCTTTGAGTTATATTGTCAAATGATTTATGCTACATTGGAATGATATTTTATGTGTCCAAAGAGGATTATAACAGGTAACTCTGCTTAGTTAAATATTGTTTGAAGTTAAAATGAAATGTTAAACTTCGAAAATAGATCTATTGTGTTCAACCGTACATGATAAGATTTAAAACTACAGAAATATGTTTCAAAAAGCACCATATACTCACTATTTTTCAAATTGCAACCGATGCTAAATCTTATCAGCACCTAACATGAGAGATAAAAAAAAAAGGTAGGGGAGGGAGTGTTGAGTTTTTGTACCTTGGGAGGTGTTCCCCATGTGTTTGTGCTCTCCTAGACACATGTGAGATGTACTATACACTTTGTGCCTTGTACTTTGTGTCTAATTTCACTTTGACTTAGGAGTTTTAAGTCAAAAGTGAAATTTAGTCATTTATGCCTAAAATGACTATTAATTCACTTTGTGGGTGAATTAGAGACATAAAGTGAACTTAGGGAACTTAACCCACAGTGAGTTATTGAGTGATATTATTTTTTAGTGATCTCAACCTTTGATTAGATTGGAGATGGGATGATCTCATCCATCCATATCTTAGATATCCTTATGGAGGTTCAAGAGGGGCGGAAAGGGTGAAGGAGAGCTCATAACTTCATTTTCTCACTTGGAGAGGAAGAGAGGGAGCTTTGGCATGAGGTAGCTTGAGTTTGGGCACATGCTTTCATGGAGGGAGGCATCTAGCTTATGGCTTGGTTTATTTACTAAGGAGCATTCATTACTATGGAGGGCGCACTTGTTGAGGAGGGCGCATCAGTAGTGGGGAGGAATTTCACCCATTATATTGCACTGAAATTAGTTGCAGAGAGAGGCCACACAACAGAGCTTCATTCCCGTGGAGGGGTTTTCCATTATGAGCTCACAACTTGCATCTGGAGCATTTTTGGTGGTTTTGAGAGCATTTATGGCGGGCACACCTTCCTAGGGCGCACCTAGTTCTTTTGGACTTGTATTCCAACTTGGATCAAGATTCTATTGTATCAAGTTCATCTATATTTTATACTTGTTGTATTCCACCATCTCATTTCCTCATATATAGACATATATCCCAAACTGGTTTTCCCCGAGGAGGTTTATCCAGGGTCATGTTGACCAAAAATACCTGTGTACAAAATGATGTGTGTTAGTCTTTTAGATCTGCTTATTTTCAGCTGTAAAGATCWYTAGGTGTGTTGTATTTATTTTAGTATGCATGTGCTAACTTTTGGTTACTAAAACTACATGCTAGAGCACCTAAAATTGCAAGTACAACCATAACAAATCAACAAGAAGTTCATAAACTGTTGTCTGTCCTAAAATAGCAGCAAAAAAATTTCATAATAGTTGAAACTTAGAGCCAATCTGTGGTCAAAGACAGACCCAGTTGGCAACTGATAGGACCTGGAAAATCTTCAGGGACGTGGGGGGATATTTCACTAACAACCAGTTTAGCGTTTCTACATCAAGAAAATAAAGTTTTTATCTTTCTCCATTGTACAAAAAAAAATGAATGAAAAACAAAATATTACTTTAACGGGACATTGAACTATACAATGCAGGTTTTTCTAATGTCAAGGCAAATGAGGCATGCTCTCCCACAAATTTTTCCTGCAACATGATCAAATTTTTAAACAAGTTCAGAAACTTAGATTTTGAAATAAAACTTAAAATCAAACTGTGATATTGACTTCAACTAATCAAAATAAGGCACTATTAGTTACAAAATCCTGATAATGGAGATGTTTTAACAACCTTTCCAGCAATCCCCCATGTAACTAGATCAAAATAAAGATAAGAACCTTGCTCATACATATTTTTATTGACAAGCAAATCTACATTCAAAATTTTAGAAACCATAACCAAAGTTCTCTACGATAAAACCATCATCTAGCAGCCTCTATGATACATGCATTTAAGAAAGTACCTTTTAAAAATACCAAACACTAGGATGCCTCAAGCTACACAGTATTTAACCTATGCACTTCAATGTAACATCCACACAAGTCCCAAAAAGAGCATAAAAAAAATCTTACAATTAATTTCCAGCATATAGTTGAGTCTCATCATTAGGAAAAGATTACAAAATATGATCAAAAATCATTTTAAATGAGAAACTGGAATTGTTCCAAACTAGATTTTGCAAGTCTTTTACACACTACATGACATTACAACTTAAACTATTCTCTTGTGAAGACATATAATATATTATAAACAACAAAGATTAGCTCGAGTACCTGTAAAATATATAAAAGTGTGTCTCCTCTAAAATTTTTGAAAATAGCCTTGATGCAATGATTCAATTGCACAGTATTTAGTTTGAAAATTCTCAAAAAGGAAAAGATAGCATAGGATGTTGTATCTCTTTGTGAAAAAAAAAAATTAAACAGCTAAAATTAGAAGCCCTACAGTACACACACACACACACACACACACACACACACACACACACACACACACACAGAGAGAAATCCAATCTCCATCGATAAAAAGATTCAACGTTTTATTATTTAATTATGTTAGTCCTTTGTGGTTAATAAATAACATGTTAAGACCATTCAAATGAATTAGACACACAGACGGACAAAAAGAAAAGGTCTGGAGAAAATAATGATACTTGGAACGAAAAATCCACAAAAGAGTAGAGAGAGAGACAGAACGGGAGAGATGAGTTGTAGTGTCTTCCTTCCTTAGTTTTTGCTTGGTTGAGATGATCCAAATTGAGATTTAGTCCATTCCAATATATATCACATGCCCCCTCCTCGTGACTCTACACAACACAAGTTCACATACATACAAGCACAGATACACAAACACACAATGCATAAGAACAAACACCAACACAAAAACAAACAACCACGGGACATGGGAAGCGCTTCCACATATACACAACATGACATGAAACAAATGCATGGAGGGGGATGTGAATGAAAAAGAGCTTTTGAAAATTCATTCACTTTCTTTCTTGTACCGTTCTTTCTCCAACAACTAATTTTTCTCCCGCTCTCCATTGACCATGTTAAGAGATAAGCGAAACACATGAACATGGTATGTCAAAAGGGTTGAACTTCATACATCTAAGATCAAAGTGTATATGTGTGCGCGTCTAACTCCAAATGAAATTTTCTCTTATCTCTTTCTTTGTTGCGCCATGTTTTCTCCAAAAACTGATTTTGCTGCTACTCTCCATTGTTTCTATCAAGAGATCAGTGAAACACATGAACACGACATTTTAGAAAAGTTGCACTTCACCCATCTAAAATCAAAGTGTGTGTGTGTGTGTGTGTGTAACTCCAAATCAACTTTTCCATTACTCATGTATCAACATTACCATTAAGCCTGATATGACAAGATATAAGGGATTTTTAATGTTCTTTACCATTATTGAAGTTATTTCCACTTATCCTTTCATTTATTCATTTCTTTGTTTATCTTGGAAGTCCTTCATCTCGGGTTTGACTTCTTACTTCTTCATAGGTAGAAATATTTTTTTCTGGATTCTATGCCACTTTCTAGGATAGTTCAGAGTTGTACAATGTTAGAGTCCTAACCTGCACATAGGTAGAACAATATATTCGGATGTAATAAAGGTCAATATTAATAAGGCCTTTCAATAAAATAGAATAAGGCGGATGTAAGAAGACCTAATAGAAGCTTTCGCTTCTAGAAGGATCTTCCTCTAGATGCTTCTTTTTAGTATAAATAGGAGTAGAGGGTATGAGAACCCTAGCTTGGATATTATTGTAATAGAGATCTACTCAACTGGAGGTTGCCCCCTCGAAGAGGCCTGTGAACATTGCTTTCAGATTCAAAGTGTTATTTTTGTTGTTATTCTTATATCATTTCAGTGTTATTGTGGTGAATGTTCTAGTTATATTGTTGTTATTCTGCCATTACTAGCATTTTATTTATGTTTTGCATACATTTTATATCTGGTATATTACAAGTGGTATCAAAGCACTTTCCTCGACAGAAAGTGTGGGTTAAATTTTTTTCAGGGTAGAGACATATTCTAGCGTCTTTAAGCCATAGAGATCTGTCGTTACGTGCATAAACCCGCGGTTGAGGGATTCATACATGCAGGAAATACAAGTGGTACTTAAGCACACATATGTTGGCCACCCTTGTAACCCCTGTTGGTACCCCTTCGAGTGGTAGTGCATCAGATAGCACCTGTGTGCGAATCGGCCTAGATTACCTAAAGCCCTCTTTAGATAAACCGATCGACTGCCTAACTGCTATAGTGTCATCGAGAACAACACTCAGGAAGATACTCTCTAGTACCTAGGTAGTCGGGTAGTACGACTAAGGGTATGGTCCATCCTCCTTAGTTAGTGCCCTGAGATATTGGGTCGAGTACTACTGTTGGACCTCACACGGATATCAGAGAGCTATAGCATAGGGCAAACCCTTGTCTGTAGAACCCTTGAATATCTAACCCTTGGGGAAAGAAACATAAACAAATTAAAATAGACAAGATTTATTGTCGCGCAACTGTGTTCGGGTTGCCAAGTAAATGCACATTTCTTTTTGGTTAAGTATTTGGGCATTTCCTCTCTGTAGTATTCTTCAGACCGGATGTACAAAAAAAAAGTCTAGAAATTTTTTCACCATTATTTCAGACATATTCCATTGGATTCATCTCTTCGCCCTTATCACATTCATCCATATCATTTTTTCGGCAAATAATTTTTTACCCTGCCCACCCCTTTTCAGTGCCCCCATCCTCATGGCCCATACTCGTAGCCAAGACTTGGAAGCTCGCTTCAACACATTGCAATCTGGTCTCATTAAGACCCAACAAGAAGTGAAACAACTCAATGCCAATGTTGCCGCCATCAATACAACCATGCAGTCCTCAATGGGCGAAATCAAACAAGACCTCACCACCTAGCTTGAATCAGTCTTTTCGGCACTCTGCACCAAACTTCATATCCCTACAGATAACCCTTCCTCTTCCTCACCCCCACATACTGAAGGTGACCATTCCTCTCATTCCCATACCTTTCAGAACTATCACTTTCAACGTGACCTACGCCTTCCATGGGGGGATGTGACCAAATTTGATGGCCCAGACCCCACTGGTTGGGTAACCCAAATGGAACATTACTTCTCTTTATACAGCATTACAGATGACTTGGCCAAACTCCGGTATGGTGTTCTCCATCTAGATCAAGAACATTGGCAATGGTAGCAATGGAGAAAAAATTCTCGTCAAGGGTATATTGCTTGGACACAATTTGTGGCAGAGCTTTATGAACGCTTTGACACTGACACCAACCATTTGGGCCATTTGAAAAAGACGAAACAATTAGGAACAATGGAAGGCTTTATAGTTGCCTTTGAGCGCCTCACTTTTATAATAGAGGGCATGTCTGATTCCTTTTTCCGAGAGTGTTTTATCAGTGGCCTCAAGGATGAAATTCGGGCCCATGTCCTCATGGCTCGGCCTGAGAGTTGGGTGGAGGATACCAAAAGAGATAAAGAAGCACAACAGGTTGTATCTTCTCAAAACCGCAAACCCTCCTTCATCCCTCGCCCTAAACCAGTAAATCCCACTACTCCCTATGCTCCACTAAATATCCAAAAATTGACCCAGGCTGAAATGGTTGAATGCCAACTCAAAGGCCTTTGTTATAACTGTGATGACAAATATTTCCCGCGCCACAAGTGTAAAGAACAAAATATTTTTATGGCCATCTTCGAAAAGATTTCGGAAGAAGATGAAGAAACCCCCTTTATGTCTAAATCACCTGAATCCACTAACATAACCCCTCCCTCAGACCCTCCCGAAGTAGAACCAGTCATTTCCCTCAATGCTCTCACTGGCTTCTCCGCTCCTCAAACCCTCAAGCTAATCGATTACATCAAGCATCGGAAGGTCATCATTCTAGTTGATAGTGGCAACACCCATAATTTTATTCATCGCCACATTACCCAAGAAACTCATTGCTACATCCATGTCGTCAATAAGTTCCAAATCATGATTGCCAATGGTGGTTCCATGAAATGTGGAGGGCGTTGTGAAAATGTGTCTCCAAATTGGTGACTACCACCTGAAATCCCATATGTTTGCTATCGACATGGGAGGTTGTGACATTGTGCTAGGTGCAGACTGGCTAAGGACTTTGGGTCCCATTCTCATGGATTTTAAAGACATAACCATGCAATTCGACCAGGAGGGACACCAATATAAGTTGCAAGGCATCACTGCCGATTCACCTGAGATCATTAGTTCCCATCGCATGGAAAAGCTGCTCAAAAAGGGCCATTCTGGTGTTATCGCCCAACTCCATGCCATACAAGCAACAGAGACACCTTCGGTATTGCAAGACCTCCAAGCCATCATTTCTAAACATCAATTGGTATTTTCCACTCCCCAAGACCTCCCTCCTTCCCATGGTGTTCATGATCATTCCATTCCCCTTGTACCAGGAAGCCTTCCTCCCAATATTCGTCTGTATCGTCACCCATTTTCCCCAAAAAATGAAATTGAGAAAATGGTCCAGGAACTCCTTAATGCAGGTGTTATCCACCCTAGTACGAACCCCTATTCATCTCCTGTGGTCATGGTCATGAAGAAAGAAGGTTCTTGGCGAATGTGTCCTGACTTCTGTGCCCTCAACAAACTTACCATCAAAGACAAATTCCCCATTCCTGTCATTGATGACCTCCTGGATGAATTGAGTGGTGCCCAATTCTTCACTAAATTGGATCTTCGTTCGAGCTACCACCAGATAAGTATGAAAGAGGCAAATATTCCAAAGACTTCCTTTAGAACTCATGAGGGCCACTATGAATTTTTGGTCATGCCCTTTGGCTTGTGTAATGCCCCCTCCATCTTCCAAAGCCTCATGAATCATGTCTTCTATCCTTTTCTCCGCCATTTTGTCTTAGTTTTCTTTGATGATATCCTCATCTATAGCAAAACCTGGACAAACCATCTTGCTCATGTGGATCGAGTTCTCCATCTACTCTCTCAGCACCAACTTTTCCTAAAACAGTCTAAATGTGTTTTTGGCGCCTCAGAAGTAGAATACTTGGGTCATCTGGTTGGCAAAGATAGCGTCGGGGTGGATCCTAAAAAGATTGAAGCTATGCAAGACTGGCCTCACCCAAAGACTCTTAAGAGCTTGCGTGGATTTCTAGGCTTAACAGGGTATTATCGCAAGTTTGTTAAGAATTATGGGAAGATTGCAACACCTCTCAATGCTC
>ML779501.1:630961-666068 GCA_009831015.1 Picea engelmannii | reverse complement strand
AACAACAAAAATGGGTGACTAAACTCTTTGGATATGATTATGAGATCATTTATAAGAAAGGAAAAGACAATGTGGTTGCGGATGCACTTTCCTGAAAATATGAAGATGAAGGATCCATTTTTTCTCTTTCATTCATTGTACCAGATTGACTCCAAGCCATTCGCCAGGAATGGCTACAAGATCCCAAAAGTTCGCAGTTGATCCAGCAATTGCAATCCAATGCTCCAGCTTCCCCAGGGTACTCTTGGCTCCATGAGGAACTTCGATACAAAGGCCATTTGTATTTAAGTAAACAATCAAAGCTTAAATCCACGGTACTTTCTGAGCTTCATGCTACACCCACAGCAGGGCACTCTGGGTTCACCAAAACCTATGACAAGGTCAAACGTTCCTTTTTCTGGGATGGTAGGAAACATGACATTCGTAATTTTGTAGCTGAATGTGATGTGTGTTAACGCAACAAGGGAGAAACAGTCAAATCGTCGGGCACACTACAACCACTCCCGATTCCACCTACTATTTGGAAGGATATCTCTATGGATTTTATTACCGACTTACCCAAATCAGGAAATAAATCCATCATCATGGTGGTTGTTGATCGCCTTTCCAAGTATGCTCATTTTTGCGCCCTTCAACACCCATTTATAGCATCCACGGTGGCTCAAATCTTCATGGATCAAGTCTTCAAGCTTCATGGTATGTTAAAAATGTGCCACCTTTAATATTTAAAAATGTGTATTCGACCGGAGCAGAGAGGGAGGCACGCACCATTCTGTACGAGGCAGTACTGGGCATGAATTTCAATGCAAATTTTAGTGCATTAATTGCAGACTTGCACGTAGATTGAGGCAGGGCTTCAGAGGAGGCCTGAGATTGCTTGTGTCTGATGAAGACGATTTGACAATTGTTTTTAGGTAATTCGGTGACACGAATCCAACAAATAGGTCTGTTTTTGTAGCAGAGCTTCAGATCATCAAGATAATTTCTAGAGAAGCCAATGTAAGCATGCTTTTCATTATGTTGTTTTGTCATTAAATGTTGCAGCATAACATGCGTGTTATAGGTCTGAAGGAGCATGGAGAGGCTGCAACAAGGCAACAAGATCAACTTATTCCTTCTATCTTTTCTTTTCTTCTCTCCTTACACATAAAACCAATCAGTTACATGTGACAAAGAAATTGTGGCACTTGCATGATAAGTGGCCAATGAAAGAGTTCTAAATCTCGTGGTTTCGAGATCTTTGTATGGGTTGCATATTTATGCTTGGATCTGAGCAGTAGATCTAAGGCATTTGATGGCTCCATGTTGATGGGGGTCATATTTTATTCTTCCTCTTTTCATGTATTGAGTATGTGGGAATGATGTCCATGTCAACATCATGGATTCCTCATGAGCATGTGAACTTGTGAAGCTTTTATACATTCCGAATCACATTTCGATCTCTTGTTCTCGTCACCAAAGAGGGACTTTGGCCTTAAAACTTGTAAATGAGAGACATCATTACAGTGAGGAGAATAAAGTGGTCAGGCTTTGGAGCATGACCCGGAGAGGTAGCCCACACCGAGTGAACTCCGTTATCAAGGGAAGTGTCATATCCATTATGTGTCTTATGTTCTTATGTTGCTTTTCTATGAATTTTCGCACATAGGATATTAAATGCAAGAATGACATATAACACATAAGAGAAACTAAGGAGGTTTTATTCACTTTGGATTCAAGCTTATAAGACTTCAACTATATCTTTAATTTCAAATCACTCAAGTAAAATGATCTATAACTGACCCTTTGAAGGAGTGACAGAATCAACCAATTATTGGAAACCTATCACCCCCGGGTTCAGATCACCTCCCTTACCTAAACTTGGTCAATTGTATAGGGTCTTGGAGCATTTGTTTGATTTGATGAGGTATTTTTGATGCACATATTTAGGTGCCTTGTTTATTAGATGTGTTTTTCACTTGCTATGATATTTTGACTTGAGATCCTTAGAGGGCATGCCTATTTGTTTTGCAGGACCTTGTTTGGTCGATAGTTTTGGAGGGACAATCCTAGCTTGGGATTCCATGGGGATTGAATACCAGAGGTTGGATGTCAAGGGCTCACATGCCAGATCATGATGGCTTTCTTTTGGAGGCCTAAAAGACACATTGGAAGACATAAGCTATCCCTCACATGCCAAATGACTTTCCTAGGAGGGGAAATATGTCACTTCTTGAGGCTTGAGGTCACCTAGGGCTAGGGTTTGTGGTCACCTCAAGCCTCAAGAAGTGACATTTTTCCCCTACGGCTAGGGTTTGTTGTGACTTTCCTAGGAGGGGAAAAATGTCGCTTCTTCTCCAAGGACTTGCTCAAAGTGTCAAAACGTCCCCTAAAGGGGTGACATCATCTTGTTTTAGGGTTTTCCTTGTGCAAATTTAAATTTAGTTCAATTGTTTAGTATTATTTGTGTAAAGGGGAAAGATTAGGGCTGTTGAACCCTATCTTATGGTTTACCCTAAAATTATGTGGACAAACATACTTGAGAATATTTTGTATAAATAGATATGAACTCTATTTCATTTTCAACATAACTCTCCCTTGTGGAGAAGGATACTTAGCTGAAATGTTCACTATTCTTGGAGTATTTCATCTATCTCTTGCAATTGTTATGGTTTTATCTTGCTATTGATAGATAAAAGTGATGTGCTACACTTGGAGGCTTTTTCTCATGCTTGTTGATGGAATTTTCTTGGTCACTTAGGGTTTGATCTTGCATCTATTTGGGATTGGTAAGGGAATTTTGCACTTGTTGTTTAAAATTCTTGCTTCTTCCATAATATTTAGTGGATGAATCCTTGGAGGAGTATAAGGGCATACACCCTCCCCAAGATTCATTTATTTGTTTATGAAAGGTCACTAATCTCAAGGTTGTTTGGAGAACTACAAGGACATACACCCTCCAAGTTCACCTTTGTTTTGTTTCACAAACCCTAGGAAGTAAAAGGGCTTACACCCCTTGGTTCTTGTGGATCAAGCTCATACATCCAAGGTTATATTGTTGCCTAAGGTTTTTCTAAGAGAAGTAAAAGGGCTTACACCCTCTTCGCATTTCCTAGTGGACCTAGCTTGCCTTTGGGAGTAAAAGGATTTACACCCCCAAGGACTTAACCTAGTCGTCACATTCTTTGACTCCACAACCCAATAGTAAGGAACTAATCATTTTCAATTTGAATTGGAGAAATAAAATTGTTGCATTGGGATACATGAAAATACGAAGGAATCAACTTGTTCAAATTGTTTTCTTTCTTTGATGTTATAGGGTTGTTATTGCCCCTAGCGCGTATCAATTGGATAAGTGTTTCTTATTGTTGTTATAAATTTATGATACAACCATTAGGTTTGAAACAAACTCTCTTTTTCAAGCTCAATTTCTCACTATTTTATTGTTGGAATTAGTTGGAAAGTTGCTATTGTTAATCTACTTGATGTTGGGTATTGTTGGGAAATATTTTGGCTATTTCCTTGGGGTAAAAGTTGTTAATGTAGAAAATCACTTCTACAGACACTTGGCTATGATAAATATACTCTGAAAACTTATCCTTGCAGCCATCTAAGTACCACTAAAGTTGTGCTAAAGTGTTGAGAACTTATCTACATGTTTTGTGCTTCATAACTCAACTAATCATTAATGCTTTATGTGGTTTTAATCCACAATAGTTGCTTGATTTCATTGTCGATATATATTTATGTTTACTGTTGCAATTAGGGACTTAAATATTAACTTAATGATCTACCTAACATATATTGTGTACAGTTGGAATTTCTTGTGTCTCGGGCAGGTACAAATACTCTCAACACGTACCCAAGGGTTTTGCAACCTTAAAAATCTCACGAGAATCATTCTCAAGCCTTTTTCCATCTAGTAACTTGACCTATAGGGGATTCCATTCATACATCTCATTTTCCATCTCATTTCCCCCAAGGGTTATCGAGATTCCCCCCTTGAGGTGATTCTATCATCTCTAAAGTGACGGGAATACCCGCCTAAGGTGACAGTGGGTAGGATTTCTCAAAGTTGTCACCAGTTTGGTGGTTGGGTCAGGATTTTCCCAACCTACAACTTGTGCAATAACAATAGGCATATATATGATTGTTCTAGTGAGCCTAAACTACAATATTTTGTATGCAATGTGTTTTATTTGGGAAAAATCCATCATTGAGGACGAAAGCCTCTCCTCCAAAGGATTCAATTGCTCAACAACATCTATTTTTCCATTTTGCCTAATTTTCATGGGAGTTGTGAAGATAAAAAATTTCCTATTTAATAATGCTTTCTTGCATTACTTGAAAAGGCAATCATTGTTTGCTACATGTTTTTCTTTTTCTTGGTTGTCCAATGAACACAATGACTCTATGATAGTGATGGCTATTTTCTCTATGTATTTTTGGAAGTTTGTTTGTTCACAAACAATGCTTGAATTTTTAGATGGTGTAAAAGATATGTGTGTCATCCCCATTTTATGGGATAACTAAGGAGATGATGTATCAAGGCCCTCGGGTTGCATACATGGAGTGTCAAGAGACCACATGACTAACAGTGTCCACTTGTACATATCATGGAAACCCTCGCTATTGCCACATGTTGGATCCATCATCAGAGCATCCACCACACCAGCTAGCTTTTGGAAAGCATTTGGGTCTTTCTCCATGCGATACAAGTTAGGTGTTGTGGTGGGTAATCACCCTTATATTTGAGGCATTTAAGCATGTTGTATTAAAGTTGCTTTTGATTATAGAACTTATTCTTGGACATTATGCGTTTGACCATGTTTCATCCTGGTGAGTGTCATCAATTTCCTATTGAGTGGCCAACTTTTGGGGAAGGGGTGTAAGTGGGAGTAACTTGAGGGGTCATCATACCATTCCTGACCATACTTATCACTTTCCTCTCATCAAATTCCCATCACATTGCCCTTTTATATGTCCTTTGGCTTTAGTGACCTAAGAAGGGCATGTACCTCATTTCATGGGAAGAAGCGGCTAAAGGCCCAGAGGGATTGTGGCTGGAAAAAGATAAAAGCCTAAAATATGAACCTTCTAGATGCTCTCCCAAAGAGGTCTTGAGAGAAATGAAAAGCTTCTCCTAAAAAATAAAAGACTTGCAAAAGTAAAATAACATTATATAAATGTCCCCACTTGTTGAGGTGTGTACACTCATGTAGTGTCCCTTTCTTTCCTTGCATATGGCACTATGTGTACCTCTAGCTTCAAGTGGCCTTGTGGTGTTTCCCCCCAAGATAATTAATTTCACTCTAGGGAGTACCCAAGGTTTTGGAATATTAATTAATCAATGGCAATGAATGGGCTTGGAAAAATGATGCATTGAAAACGAAGGTGCAACACACCCTCTACAAAGGCACCCATAAATGAGATAATACGAGCCCTTATATGTCACGAAACCAATTGACCTATGAATTATAACCCCCTATCCACCTCATCATCCACTGCATGACCTTGAAGGAGCATCCTTGGGCGAATACTCTACTTGAGGGTTTTGGTCTACCCAATAGGACTTTTATGAAAACCCTCCCATAACTAAACTTGGTCAATTGTATAGGGTCTTTGAACACTTGTTTGATTTTATGAGGTAGTTTTGACGCACATGTTTAGGCTCTTGGATGATAATTTGCATGGTGAACTAGGGTTTGATATCTATTTTATTGGAATTGTTAAGGAAAAATATGCATATGTTAGTTCTTTTTTGCTCATTCTTGGTTATTTGTGGTTGAAACCCTAGGAGGAGTATGTTGGATACACCCTCCATTTATGCTTCATCTTCTTGCTAAAGTTATAAGTAATTCTTGAACAAGGGTTGCTAGGAGAAGTACAAGTGTGTACACCCTCCTAGATTTACCCTAAGTTGGTTTGCATACCCTAGGAAGTAAGAGGATTTACACCCCTAGGGATCTTGTTGATCCAACTTGTGTCTTAAAGACTTCATTCACCCAATTATAAAGGCACTACTCTAATTCTTTTTGTATTGGAGAAATAAATTATTTGCCTCGGTAAATGTGATTTTATGAGATATTGATCTTGTTTCAATTGGATAATTTTCTATGTGCTAAGGGCTTGTTTATTATTGTTTTTGTGAAGGGGAAAAGTAGGGGTTTGTTGTCCCATTACTTTATGTTTACCCTAAACTAAGTGGACAAACCATGTCTAAGAATTTTTGTATAAACATAGATAAAACTCAAATCATTTAAACATAACTCTCCCATTGTGAGAAGACTCTATGGATGAAATTTGTGCTATACTTTTGCATTTTTGTTATCCATCTCTCTTGCAAATGGATTATGGTGTTATTTCTTGGTGAATGGATGAAGTGAAGTGATGTGCACTATTCATGATTAAAATCGCCACGAGGATTTCGCTCGCAAAGTATTGCTAAAACCTATTAATTATAAGCTAGTGATATACATAATACTAGTAGGTGGGACCCCCTTGTAGATTGGAGGATCAGATCTGGTTCCTTTTTCATATTTATGTTATTGCTCGACACTGCTTACAGAGTTCTACATGATTGATGAAATCTTGGTTTTATTGGCAATGGATAAGGTCTATTATGTGTTGGTTCTAATTACGAAAAATTAATGATGGATAAGGCATATTATGTGTTGCTTATGTTGCTCTAGGCTCTAATTTCATGTTGCGATGGCCTATGTTATACATAGTTATCCTTGCTATCTATTTCTGGATTCATTACTATGACACCTGCAAAAGACACTTGTTAATAGCAACAAATAAGAAAAATTGAAAAGAGACAAAAACCATATGAACAAAATGCAGAGGGAAGAAACTAGACTATACTATTATACTACACTACATGCATTGGAGTTAAAAGGACTATTGTTAGTCCTAGCTAATGTGGCTAGTGGCTGTATGATTTATTGAATTATATGATATGCGCTATAGTATGGTTGGCAGTGGTTACTGTGGCTAGTGGCTGTATGATTTATTGATTTATATGATATGCGCTATAGTATGGTTGGCAGTGGTTACTGTGGCTAGTGGCTGTATGATTTATTGAGTTATATGATATGCGCTATAGTATGGTTGGCAGTGGTTACTGTGGCTAGTGGTTGTATGATTTATTGAGTTATATGATATGCGCTATAGTATGGTTGGCAGTGGTTGCTGTGGCTAGTGGTTGTATGATTTATTGAGTTATATGATATGCACTATAGTATGGCTGGAAATGGTTAATGTGGCATAGGGTGGCACTTTTGGCAATTGGTGAATGTTGGTTTCGATGCATGTTTAATTGAATGAATTTATGGATTAGTGGCTGGCATGTACTAAGGAATTGAATGAGTGGGGGTGGAGGAGACATGCATTTACTGCATGTCACTCCTACTCCTTCCACTGACCGCCACCCTAGTTTGGTTATTGTTCAACTATGTCTTGATGTGGTTAGGCTCTGATTTTCAAGAAGAGGAAGAACCGCTCGACCAAACTCGTGTTTTTAAGGTACTTTTGGTTACAGGTATGTCTTTTCACCATCCATGAATCTGCTCTGGTTATGAAATAGATATTGTCTCGGGATGTATGGGTCTATTCTTTCCTTAAGTCTGGCAACTGTGTGAATTCGTGATATTTTCCTAGAATGAATTGTTGGTGTGGTTTTCATTGCAAAAATGTTTAAAGTCATAGTGTTATTGATCAGTCTGAATGTTAGAATCCATGAAGGCTCTCTGTCATCCTTATTGGTCTTGATTGAAGGGTTTTCATTCGGCCGAGATTGGTTGGTCGTCTCAACGCATTCTTATCACCATGCCCAATCCTTTGTTGTTATGGGGTTTACTTGGTTTGAAACACTTGTGTCACTGCGTATCATTTCACTAGGGTATGGGCTCATTCATATTATTGATGTTTGTGTAGTGGGTTGTGATGGTTGTTATGCCAAGGGGCTTGCTTAAGGTTGATTGTTATTTCCCAGCTCTGTTTTATCTCAACATTCTTGGGTTGATTGGGAAAACCATGAGGGTTATACCCTGCATGTTATAAGTGTTGTTACAAGGCCAAAATGGAGCCTTTGCTCCTCTGTTCAGATTTTCTCCTATCTTGTGAACTGTCACCTTGTCTGCAAAGTTGGGTGGTATACCCTATGTGTGCATCATTGGTCTCGGAGGTTCTCACCTGATGATTGGAGTCGACACCAGTCTCCCTGTGTTGGTCCACAGAGCGAACCCTTGTTTTCTTAAGCCTGGTTTTTTATAAGAGGAAACCATATATCCTGTTGGGTATACTATTGATGGTTATGAATTGGTGGTGTATTGTCAACGGTGTTTGATTATTGGCTCGCCCTAATTGATTATGTTAACAGTGGTGTTGGTTTTGGTGTCAAGTCACTGCATTGATTATTATAATCGAATGGATAAGCTCAACATGGTTAATTGGTTGATTGAAGAAATGAGATTGAATACACGGTTGTTGTCTTTTTACATTGTGATTATTGATTGATAGCCTAGCATTTTGGATGTTTAGTTTTAGAGTCATTGGACCTGTACAGAAATTCTTTGCATTTTGTCGAATGATCTGTGTATTCCAAGATTAGTATGAATTAAAATGGTGATTGTTGTCTATGTGTTTAAGTGGCAAGTCAGGATATTTGCAATTAAAATGTTGATGGTTGTATTTGGTTGTCCGTTATGTGCGTTGATGAATACCATGTTTCATAGCAAAGATAGGCACGGGTTCTGTGACAGTGTAATCTTATTACAATTTAATTATTAAATGAATTAAAAGATGAAATCGGGCACGATTTTTGTGTCTGTGTTTGATGATGGAAAAAAGTCATGAGCAGTGGTTGATAGGTTGGTGCTGAACATAATGGAAATAAGTGACTGTGTATTCGTTTGGGAATTGTCTTAAAATATTAAATGGATAAATGAAAGGAAACAAAACTCCTCTACAGGTTATTGTGGAAAATATATTGTCTTGTTCTAATGACAATGTGTTACAGATTGATTGGGAACAATGAGCAAGTTAATGCACATAATTGTTTGAATTTTACACAGCAGTTGTTCTTTTGGCACAATGATCATTTTGGTTGGTGTTGGTTTTGTCACATTGATATGGAATGATTTTATGGATTACTTAATTAATTTTATGAACAACACCTGCTCTCTTTCCCTACCATTATTTCACTTTTCGCTAATTACAACCCCCTCACCTTCCCACATCCATTTTTCACTCCCCGTTCTTAAAATTTAATTACAGTTAAGAGAATCCTATTTTGAAACAGTTTGAAATCGTAGTTTCTTGGTTGGAACACAGTGATATATTCTTTGATTTACATTACAGTTGATTATTTTTTGTCTTTGAGTAGTAACCATGATTCGTTTCACTCTCATTTTATCATTTTTCACACAATACAAACCCCTCGCATATCCCAAAACTTTTGTCCACCCCCTACTCCTCGATAATAGTTAAGCAATTTGTATGGATTGGATTGCATGAGTCTGATATGTTGCTGAGCCAAAATATATTTCATATTTTTAAGGAGTTGTCATGTATGGTTGTAAAGGGACTATTTGATAATCAATCATGCATGCAAGAATGAGCTTTTTCAGTCGAGGTAGCCATGGCAGAGGCAACTGAAAGAGAGGTAATTGGAACAGAGGCCCAAGAAGGCCAAGAATATCTATACACTTTGATGTTGACTCACAAGAGTTAGGCTAGTTGTTTCAGGCCAGATTTTTCAATTGGATTGGGCAAGGAGTGGTCCAACATAGGCCTGAAAGGCCTCCTTTACAAGCTCCATAATCCCCTGGTATACCCATGCCCACTATAAGTTTTAAACCTATGAATTAAACCAATGCATATAGATTATTAAGAAAAACATAAATTAATCAATGGCTCATACACATAGTACACAAAGATTTATACCGGAAACCCTTAACCGGGAGAAAACCTTTCAATGCTTCATTGTATTAATTTCACCATTCACCATACAATATATAAATTGTTTTTAGGTATTCTGTAGATACCAAAACCCTAATCCCTTAATCCGGGATTAATTTAGAAAACCGCTAAAAATAGCAAAATCCGCTAAAATAGCAAAAACGCCCTAAAAAAAAAATTGGGGCGTTGCCCCGAACGCTGCGCATAATCGGGGGGTGTACCTGCCCCCCCGTGACCCCCCTAGGAAGCGCCTGATGCACACGACACAAAGAGCGAAGGGAATTGGGATCTTCAGACGTAGTTGTCGAATCTGATGCACCCACACACACACATGCAAAAAATATAACACATACCCAACTTTATCCCACTTGTTGTTTTCTTTGCATCCAGGGGTCCACAGGATTATATAGTCAACAATCAAGGGAAGAAATGCCCATTGTTACTCTACACTAGGAGAAATTTTCTGTGCTCACAGACTTTGTCAATGTATCCGCAACATTCTTCAAAGTGTCAACCTTTTCTAGCAACACCTTCTTTTCTTCAACCATGTCTCTCGCAAAGTGATATTGAACATCAATATGCTTTGTCTTCAAATGATAAGTTGGGTTCTTTTCTAGGAATATTGCACTATGACTGTCACAATCTAATCTCACTGCTTGTTGTACCAACCCAATACCTGAACACAATATCTGTAACCGTACTGCTTCCTTGCTTGCATGAGTAGCTACCATGTATTCAACTTATGTAGTTGAGAGTGCCACTACAGCCTGTCTTTTTCTCATCCAACTGATTGCTCCTCCAAATATGTTAAACACATACCCACTTGTAGATCTTCTACGATCCATATCTCTAGCCCAGTCTGCATCAACAAAGCCATGTATGTCCACCACTCTGTCCAATCATGGTCTTCCTTGGTAGCACAATCCATAACTGGTAGTTGCATAAAGATACCTGAAGACCCTCTTTACTGTTGTCCAATTCTCCTTCCCTAGATTTGACATATACCTGCTCAAAACTCCCACTGCATGTGCAATGTCCGGTCTAGTACAAACCATTGCATACATCAAACTG
The DNA here is from genome assembly GCA_009831015.1 of Picea engelmannii. NCBI lineage: Eukaryota > Viridiplantae > Streptophyta > Pinopsida > Pinales > Pinaceae > Picea > Picea engelmannii. The sequence goes on along the minus strand of ML779501.1, from coordinate 655,055 downwards.
CCAACTGCACTAGCATACGAAACATGGGACATGTCCTCTTATTCTTCCTGTGTCTTTGATCTAGATGGATATCGGTGACCACCCACCTTTTCCAACTTGCTCAAAACAGTGTTCTGGCAATTTTGGCAATTTACATTTTTTAGCAGGTTTTAACTTCTGGGGCCATTTTGAGGGCCTAAATGAAGGTTTTTTGGGATAGAGATTCTTAATGATAACCTATGGAATAATTGAGGCCCCAAAATGAATCTCCTTGACGATACCTTTCCAACGGGCTATCATGCGCCTAAAACAGAGATTGTATGCAAACGTTACGACCCTGGGAAGTTGATGCACTAACTTACCCAAACGAGGCCCACATGACTTTTGACGCTTCATCTCCTAGGGTTAGGTTTTTGGATGTCTAGGACTTTTGGCATTCTTGTTTATTGTAAAAAGGCCTTTAGAGCCTCATTGTAATCATCTTCTTGTGAATGCGAGTAGCCGTCACATCTCTTCTCAGAGATAAGCTACCACCATTCTAGTGAGTCTTTCACTCTGTATTTTTATAGTCTCTGTACATTTATTTCATTAATAGAAATTGTGTATTACTGTATATCTATGTTTATAGTTTCATCTCTGATACATTTCTTTTATATTATTAAATATCTGTGATATCTCTGTGCATTTATTTATTATATCTCCGCTCTCATTTCATGCCGAAAATAATCTGGATCAGTGGTATCAGAGCAGGCTGCTCTTGATCGTTTTTCAATGCATGTCCCCGACAAGGTCCGAGTATAGCAAGTTGGGTCTCGAGCTTGCCTCTCTTGAATATAATCGCTCTCGCACACCCAAGAAACCCTCAATGGTGGAAGAAAAGAAAAAGGATGGAGTAGACAATCCTATCAGTATGTTGCTTGAGCAAGCTCTCACATGACACAGGGACGAAATGATGGAGAATTTTTCTCACATCCTTATGCGCCTGCCGATAGCAACAGGTGCATCTTCATCAAGTGGCCACTTTGGAGGCACCTTTCCTTTCAAGGTACAAGTTAATTTTGATATTCCTGTATTTGAAGGACAGATAGACGTAGAAGCCCTAGACAAATGGTTAAATATGCTAGAAGGTTATTTCTCTGTTCACAATTTTTCCGACAAAGAAAAGATCACCTTCGCAATCCTTAAAGCTCTCCCCCATGATAAACATTGGTGGGAAACTTATTGGGAGCAGAGCTCCATAAAGGAGTCTGAAATATATGGGACCGATCCCACTTGGGATTTTTTTGTGGATACGGTAAAGGAACAATATTAGCCTATTGGCAATTATGAGGACCATTACATGAGATGGACCACACTGCGGCAAGAGAGGGGCCAAGTAGTTCCAGAGTTCACCAATAACTTCCATACCTTGCGCACCAAGCTGGGTATCAAAGACTCTGAATGACATTTGGCTCTGAAATACCATGGGGCTCTACACAGATACATCCAAACTGAAATGGATTTTCTGGACATCTCATCACTCGGTGTTTCCTATCGATATGTTGTTAAAATCAAGCAGAAATTTAAGCACCAGAACAAATGGGAGTTCGGGTCTGCAAATCCGCAACAGCCAAAGTATGACAAAGACAACCCTAACAAACAGTCTCCCGAAAACCAATCCAAGACACAGGAAAAAAAGGGTCACGGGAAGACAAAGAAGGAAACCGAAAATTGGTGCAATTTCCACAAAATCCCCTAGCACAACACTGATGAATGTTTCTAAAAACAGTCATTGGTGGTCGAGATCAAAGACAAGGAGCTGAACCCTGATTCAGAATCTGATTCTGAAAATGCTGGTAAACGACATATCATTGATGCAGACCCCACTGCTATTGTTGCAACCACAACAATTCAACTAGAAGAACCAACAGATCCTAAAGAGGGGGAGCACCTATTTCATTCACAGATGTAGGTGAAGGGGACCCCGCTGCATTTTATTGTTGATAGCGGAAGCTAGAAGAACCTCATCTCAGCAAAGGTTGTCAAACAGTTGGGATTGTCGACAACACCACACCCGCAACCATACAACATCGGGTGGCTTCACCAAGGACGAGATCTTCGTGTCAGCCAGCAGTGTCGATTGTCATACAACATCCAACCCTTCAAGGACAAGGTATTATGTGATGTTGCCCCACTGGATGTCTGTGATGTTCTCTTGGGTCATCCATATATGTGGAAGCGCCATGCTATTTATGAGTCTCGACCTCGTAGTGTCATTGTCACTTTGGGGGGTCATCTATATAGAATACCAAAGGTAGTTCCCACTACTATTCTGCCTAAAAAGTGTCACAAAGTAGTATCTCATACTACAAAATTTAGCTTCTTCACAATCTGTTCAAAAGGAGAACAGAAAGACATTGCAACCACTACAGCCTCACCCCAAACACCTTCTATCCCACAGAAGAAGGTTGACAAGGCTACAGCAAAACGCAAAGATTCCTTTTGCACACCATCCTCTCATGAATCTCGACTTTTTGAACAGCCTCAACCTCAACAGGTTCATGACAGACTTCCACAAACTGAGCAGCGCGACGTCTCCAGCAAGGCAAGCAGCTCACCAAGATGCAGATTTAGCAAACGCTTTTCCCTCTCCCTCAGGAACTCAATGCAATGGAGACCATTGCTTCCTAATGAGGGAGGATTGATCCAAATGGATATCAGTGACCACCAACCCTTTCCAACTGGCTCAAAACAGTTTTTTGGCAATTTTGGCATTTTACTATTTTTAACAGGTTTTAACTTCCGAGGCCATTTTGAGGGCCTAAATGAAGGTTTTTTGGGATTGAGATTCTCAATTATAGCCTATGGAATAATTGAGGCCCCAATATGAATCTCCTCGATGATACCTTTTCAACGGGCTATCATGCTCCTAAAACTGAGATCGTATGCAAAAGCTACGACCCCGAGAAGTTGATGCACTAACTTACCCAAACGGGGCCCACATGACTTTTGACGCTTCATCTCCTAGGGTTAGGTTTTTGGATGTCTAGGAATTTTGGCATTCCTTTTTATTGTAAAAATGCCTTCAGAGCCTCATTCTAATCATCTTCTTTCGAATGCGAGTGGCCGTCACATCTCTTCTCAAAGATAAGCTGCCACCATTCTAGCGAGTCTTTCACTCTGTATTTTTACTGTCTCTGTACATTTCTTTCATTAATAGAAATCGTGTATTACTATATAGATGTGTTTATGGTTGCATCTCTGATACATTTATGTTATATTATTGAATATCTGTGATATCTCTATGCATTTATTTATTATATCTCTGCTCTCATTTCGTGCAGAAAATAATCTAGATCAGTCTTGGGACACTGATCTGTAGATAAATTTACACCTATATGAATAGGAACCTTGACCGGTTTACTTACGTGCATATTAAACCTCTGCAATATCGTCTCAACATATTTTCTCTGATTCAACCAGAGTTTCTTGTTTGCACGATCTATTTTAATCTCCATTCCCAGAATGAAGTTAGCGGCATTGAGATCCTTCATGTCAAATTTGGAGGATAGTTGCGATTTCACCTCCTTGATAACATCCATATTATTTCCTACCAACATGTCATCAACATACAACACTACATAAATGAAGTTATTACCAACTTGCTTGGAATATACATAGTGATCAGCCCTGCTTCTCACAAATCCCAATCCAAGGATGTATGTGTGAAACTTTTGGTACCACATCCTAGGTGATTGCTTAAGACCATATAGAGACTTCTTTAGCTTACAGAACAACTCTTTCTTTCCCTTCACTACAAATCCTTCTGGCTGCTTCATGTAGATTTCTTCTTCGAGATCCCCATGTAGAAATGTTGTCTTCACATCCATCTGTTCCACTTCAAGATCAAAAGCAGCAGCAATAGATAAAAGAAATATAATAGATGCTAACTTGGAAACAGGAGAAAAAGTATCACCAAAGTCAATTCCCTCTACCTGGGAATAACCTTTTGCTACTAACCAAGCTTTGTATTTCTCCACTTTACCTTCTGCATTAAACTTCTTCTTAAACAACCATTTTCTACCAACATATTTTCTTCCAGCTGGCAACTCAACTATATCCCATGCCTCATTATTATCCAAGGCATCCATTTCTTCAATCGTGGCCTTCTTCCATAGTTTACTATCCTCTAAATTCATTGCTTCCCTGACAGTTTTGGGATCATCATCAGAAATAGATAAATCAAAATTGGAACGAAAATCAGGTGGACTATACCTTTATGGTTTCCTTCTTTCTCTCACTGATCTCTTCAATACTCGGGTATGAGGTTCTTCTTCTTCTTCTGCTTCATCTTCTTCAGATGATTCATATTTTGCATCATCCAACTCAAGCTCTATTTTCTCAGGTTCTTCTTTCCTTGGTAGGAATTCTTGTTTGGAAACATCTTTTACCTCTCTAAAAACAACATCTCAACTGTAAACAATCTTCTTTGTTTCTGGGTTCCAAAGCTTATAACCTTTCACACCATCTTTATAACCAATAAAGATACAATTTTCAGCTTTATTGTCCAGCTTGCTCTTATTTTCCTTTGGAACATGTACATAAGCATCACAACCAAACACTCTAAGATGTTCAAGAGAGGGTTTCTTGCCATTCCATACCTCATGTGGAGTTTTATCATCCAACGCTGATGAGGGTGATCGATTGACCAGGTAACATGTTATACTCATTGCCTCAGAATTCCTTTCCTAACTCGGCACTGCTAAGCATGCTCCTTGCTTTTTCCATCAGTGTCTTGTTCATCCTTTCTGCAACTCCATTCTACTGAGGAGTGTATGGATTAGTCTTCTACCTTGCTATACCACACTTCTTACAGAATTATTCGAATTCATTTCCGCAGAATTCTCCACCATTATCTGTTATCAATACCTTTATTTTCTTCTCTGTATGATTTTCTACTAGAGCCTTAAACTCTTTAAATTTATCAAATACCTCAGATTTATTTCTAAGAAAATAAATCCATGTGTTCCTTGATAAATCATCTATGAATGAAACATAATACACAAACTTACCTAGTGATGGAACAGGCACAGGTCCAAACACATCACTGTGTATCAACTCTAAAATCCCCTTTGCTCTTGTAGCACCAAATGGGAATCTTACTCGATTTTGTTTACCATATATGCAATGTTCACAGAAATCAAAATCCAGAGTGCAATTAGACACACCTTCAACCATACCTTTATCGTGTAGTGTTCGAAGGCCCTTTTCTCCAATATGTCCTAGTCTTTGATGCCACAACATGGTCTTCTTTTCAGGGACAGTATTGGTCTTATCCCCTTCATTTCTCTGCTCAGGGACAAAAGAAAGGTTACACCCATTAGTATAAGTGATTCCCAACAACTTGTACAGAGTTCCACATTGAACTCCCCTCATCAACACCATTTCCCCTCATACCATCTTGCAAGTGCCCTTTCCCAATACAGTATCCACTCCTGCATCATCCAACTTGCTTATAGATATTAGGCTCCTCGCTAATTTTGGAATGTGAAGAACCCTAGGGAGAGTTCTAATCCTTCCATATTTTAGTAGCAACTTAACCCTTCCATGTCCCATGATTTTGGTTGTCGAGTCATCTCCTAGGAATACATCACCACCATCGTATTTTTCATATTCACATAACCACTCCCTGTGAGGAGTCATATGGTATGACGCACCTGGGTCGATCAACCATACATCACAGCCTGCATGTGTACCTGTAGATGCCAGGTAAACATCACCTCCTTCTTCAGTGGAGGTTTTCGCCTCTGTGAAAGAGGTACTATCAGATCCCTTTGGTTTATCAACCTTCTTAGACTTGCAATCTTTCTTATAATGCCCTGTTTTACCACACTTCCAGCATTTCCTCAAAGATTTTCTTGGAGACTTAGATCTACCGATAGATTTAGATCTCCCCCCCAAAGACTTACCAAGATTCATGTCTTGGGTACGCCCTCTTACAAATAAATCATTTGTTCTATCACCATCCATGTTTTTCCACCTCATCTCTTCAGATAACAAGGATGCAACTACATCCTCATACTTCAATCTAGATTGAGTGGTACTACCAATTTCTACAACTAGATTATCCCAAGAGTCTGGCAAAGAACATAACAAAGTAATACACTTATCTTCTTGTGCAATCATAATATTAACAAAGACAAGTTGACTTACCAGAGTATTAAAGGCATTTAAATGTTCTATCACAGAATCTCCAACTTCCATCCTAAGATGATACAACTTCTTTCGAAGAAACAACTTGTTTACCAGGGACTTTGATTGATACAAATTCCCCAACTTATCCTATAGTTCCTTGGTTGTAGATTCTCCTGAGACATTCAACAACACCGAATCTGCCAGGCAGAGTCAAATAGTACTCCTTGCTCTTATGTCCAACTTCTCCCAATCTTCCTTCGACATACCAGTAGGTGGTGTACTAGTAGTTTGTGTACTAGTAGGTTGTGTACCATTCGATTATGTGCTAGTAAGCTATGTACCAGTAGGTTGTGTACCAGGATCCACAACGATCCATTGTTCTTTGTCTACAAGAAGGTCCTCCATCTTGATCTTCCATAGCTCAAAGTTTTTACAATTGAACTTCTCTATCTTGATTCTAGAAGAGCTCGCCATTCCTTTTTCTACACTTGAATCACCACTGCAAAAGCTCCCACTAAACCCAAGTTTATCACAGACCCAAGATAAACTTGATCTATCAAGACAGAGCCAAACCCTCAGCAACAAAGGCATCCCTCTGAAGACAAAAACGAGCTCTGATACCACATGTAAGTTTTAAACCTATGAAGTAAAGCAATGCATATAGATTCTTAAGCAAAACAAAAATTAATCAATGGCTTATACACATAGTACACAAAGATTTATACCGGAAACCCTTAACCGAGAGAAAACCTTTCAACGCTTCATTGTATTAATTTCACCATTCACCATACAATATATACAGTGTTTTTAGTTATTTCGTAGATACCAAAACCCTAATCCCTTAATCCGAGATTAATTTAGAAAACTGCTAAAAATAGAAAAAACGCCCAAAAAACAATTTCGGGGCACTGCCCCGAACACTGCGCGTAACCAAGGGGGGGCATACCTGGCACCCCTTGGGACCCCCCTAGGAAGCGCCTAATGCACACAACACAAAGAGCGAAGGAAGTTGGGATCGTCAGATGCAATTGTCGAATCTGACGCGTCCACACACACACACATGCAAAGAATATAACACATACCCAACACCCCCGCATGTCTCATTGCAACTCGAGGTTTCTGAAAACAACGGATGACAAGAGATTTTCCAGCCAACAGTCTCCCAACATCGTGGCTGGCCAAATTTTTCCTTACCTGCTCCCCCGCCTATTAACCATATAGTCCAAGCTGCACCTGTCCACTCACTAGTTCAGTCCTCTCATGCTAGCAAAAGGTTGAAAATTGAGGCCCACCATGCCCTTGACAAAGGAAAAGCCAATGTTTCCCCTTCCTCACCCTCCAATGTCTCTGATAAATCCGTGTCTTCCTGGATACATTTGAGGGACGATTTTTCTCATGTGATCAGTGAGATTAGGCCTAAAGGCTCGGCGCAGCCAAAGGTAAATTCAGGGAAATCAAAGGGTGACAACAACAAGCATGGAAAGATTGCATCTCAGAGTGGAAAATATGGGTTTTGAGTTTTATTTTATTTATTGTTGATGACAGTTGACTTCAGAAGTTTTGGACAATATGTTTTCTTTGGATATATGAGTAATATATTTTTTGAAAATAATTTCAAATATCAATGAGATAAATTGTCAAATGTGAATGTGATGATGGGAGTCACAAGGAGGGGTGTTTTGATTAATTAACTAGTTATGTTATGATTTTTAAGAGCTAAAGGGAGTCACAAGGGGTCCCACCTACTAGTTATTATTTATTTAAAACCCTTATTATGATTTATTACTTCCCCCCTTAACTAAAAAGTTGGTTGATTTTTTAATTAACTTAACTAATGAGGTAGTTCAACTACTTCAACCAATTCTAATTTGCTTAAAGACAAAAGGAAAGGGAGGAACAAGAGAAGGATAGAAGGAGAAGCATACTAAGGTTTTCTCTTTGAGTTTATGTTGAAATAGTTCAGTTTTCATTAATTCCTTAATTTATCACAAGCCTAATTTTTTTTTATGATAGCAGGGTCTTATTGTAGACAACAAGATTCAGGGATGAATTACACATTCAGACACTTGTCTTTCAGAGGTGTTGATCTATCTTTGATAGTCTGTGTAGACTTGTCTATTTGTGAATTAGTTTTCATGACTGACAAAGGCTATTGTGCATAGTCGAATGCGCAAAAATCTATGCCAAGTTGATCCAGATTTTAGAGTTCAATTTTTTATTTTCTATCAGAGGTCCTTTTGTATGTTCCATTGGGGATGTCTAAGTTTGACTTTGGTCTGAAATTTTTGCATGAAATTTTGTAAAAAGAATGACTCTTTGGTGAATTGGAATGAAATAAAGGATTGTTTTATGTCTCATCTGTCTTGATTATCATCTTGGTGTCTTTACTTCTGTCTCTACATTTATTTCAGCAACTATTATATTCAGAAAATCATATTAAAATGAATTTTCTAGCAAGCTTTTAATTGTAAAAAAGACTAGCCTAAGCACTTGTAATCAATACTTGTGAGTTAGCATTTTATTTTTTATGGCTATAAACATAGGGTGACATTCGCGTCTATTTTTCTTTAGCTAAGCAGAATCTGAATATGCTTGAGTACGATCATTTCATATCTTTTCCTCAACATTTATTTGGCGACCATACTGGGGAGATCTTCAATATCTCTCTGGTTAATTTTTATACTCGATTTTCATCGACACATCTATTTTTCTAATATTTATTCTTTGACTGTTTTATTTCTTAATGATTGTACATGTTACAAGGCAGCCCAATATTGAGCCCGGTCTTCAAGATCAGACCAGCATTACTTTAAACCTGTTTAACACCATTTTAGACCCTGACACTACCTGTGCTAAGCTTAATCATTCATGGGCAACAATTGAACGAGATATTAGTGCTCAAGAATGATTGGAAGCTAGACATAGACAGCCTAGAAATCAACAGTAACTTTCTTGTTTTTTCGTTTTTTGTCTTTCTTTCATGTCCTTAGACTCTCGTGTCTCTAGAAGAAGAAGAGGCTTATCACCTGAAATTAGTCCTATTGCTAAAATAGGAAGAAGGAACATTGTGTTATCTACCCAACAAAGTGCTCTAAGGAGAACTTTGTCTAATTCTTCAAGTTCATATTTTTAGCCTTTATCCATCATCCACAAGATGGCATCTAGTGGTGGCTCTGGTGGCACTGGAAGTGCTTCCTCCTCTCAACCTTCATCTTCGTCAGTGATTGGTAGCTTATATAGCCACCATATCCCTATCCAATATACCACAAATCCCACCAAGGTTATTAAAAAGTATGGACTTTTTCAGTTTGAAGAAGATGCCACAACCACACCGTAGCATGTGTCCTCCCCTCTTAACTTAGCACTTGTTACTCATCCACTTCCTAAGTTCAAGGAGAATCTTCCAGAGTTCTCGGGAAATAACATTGTCACTACAAACGAACACCTGGTGGCATTTTCTAATGCTTGTCACAACATAGGATCCAACGACAATGACACTTGCATGCGCTTATTTGTCAATTCCTTGGAAGGGAAGGTTGCAGCCGATTTCTTTGATCTTCCTTCTAAGATTCTATCTACTTGGGAGGAGTTAATCTATTGGTTTAGATCCACTTATGGGCAATCTAAAAGCCAAGCCGAAAAGTTATGGGAATATAATAGTGTCACCTATAAGGATGGTGAGACCATCAAGTCTTTCAACATGCGTTTCATTAAGCTATACAATCAGATCCCTGAACTCATCCGAACTCAGAACCAAGCTACTTTCATGCATTACTACAATGCATTACATTTCCCCTACCGTCATAGGCTTGAGGAAAAAACCATTGATAATATCGGTTCCGCTCTGCATACTTGTTTAGAGTATGAAGAACAACTTGAAAGAAAAGGTCTTCCCCAGGGAGAATCAGTTAAACAGACAGACATGTCCGCCCTCTTACAGCTAGTACAATACATGAATAATTGTATGATAGCGTTTGAGCGAAAAGGAATTGTCTGAGCTCTCACCCCTGGAGCTTCATCCTCTTCTGCACTCCGCTTTAGAAATACGATTGAGAATAATTTTCAACCTAAAGCTATCTTGCCTCGAAGTTGGTGTAACTTCTACAAGGAACACCAGAGGAAGCCACATGTGAGGTAAGGAAGAGTGCTAGAGACAAGATCTGTGGTAAAATACCAGAAACTACTATCGTTGTCCTAGATTTTGCAAAGCCAGAAGATGTCATGATCATCAATACTAGGAACAAATCCTATACTCCCAAGGGAAAATTTGATCTTCCCCACCCGTTGCTACAGTTCAGGTTCCAAAGGTTCTTGACAGTCAAAGAACAACCTCTCCTCTCCCCTCTTCCAAATACAATATCTTGAATCAATTGGCCAACATCAAAGCAGATGCAACCCTTTTGGACATGGTTGTCGTCCCTGAACAATAGATGCATCTAAAATAATTCATGGAAGGGAAATTTTTTTTTGTAGCCAACCTCTCTAAAGAGGTAAACGAAGAGGATTCATCTGTAAATAAAGTAGGTGTACATAACTTTAGATACCCTGTAAAAAATCCCCCTTTTTATTCTCTGTAAATATTATGGATAAGATTGCCCATTGTTGCCTCAATTATGGAAGAGCTAGGCTTGTCTTGTACAAATGAAAACGCCAGAAGCATGCTCTCCTATAATAGCCTACAAAAAACGACCATATGTGAGATTAAAGACGTAACCTTAGTTTTATGCGCACACCCTGAAATAAGGACAACCCTTAGTATTCAGGTAATCAATGTCGGTAAGAAATTACTCAATTATCTTAGGAAGAGATTGGCAAGCCTTAACAGGTGGATATCTCTCACTCGACGGGACACATTTATTTGTTCCTCGGAATGGTAAGAACATTATAGTCCTTAGAGAGAGAAGGATTTCACCCTACATAGAGAGCATTCCACAACCTAATGTAAACTATATCGAAGAAGACCTAGGAGTGTATTCCATCTTTGCTGAGGAGGACAATATTTTTGGAACAAATCGATTTAGATGATGAGATGTGGCATGTGCACTTTGATGGATCACGCTCAAATGAAGGAAATGGGGATGGCATTATCTTGGTTTCCCCTATAGGGAAAATTCATAATTTCTCCTACAGGTTGGAGTTTGCTTGTGCGGACAATGTCACTAAATTCAAAGCTTTATTATTAGGAATTGAAAATGCCTATAATCTTGGTTGTGGTCACCTTTCAGTCTTTGGGGATTCCAAGCTTGTTGTAAATCTTGTACGTAAAACTTACTCTCCTAGCAACAAGTTGATAAAATTATATACCCAAATTGTTTGGGCACTTATCTCGAACCTATTATCTTTCAACATCACTCATATTAAGAGGGAGTTAAACTCAACGACTGATCGTTTAGTTGTTTTTGTAGCCTCCCCTAATCAGTAACTTTTTCCACACAGACCTGATTGTACTTTTCAATCTCTATATCGTCCACATATCCCTGACAATATAGAATCTTGGCAAGCCCTCCCTAACGATGAGAACAATTGTTCTTTAATTCAAGATGAACCTCTTAAGCCCAAAGAAATTATGTCCATAGACTAAAACAAGACTCCTAAGGGCATGAATCCTCCAGAGAGTTCATTTTCTTCGAGTGATGCAAGCAATAAAGAGAAACATAAAGAAGAGGATTCAGGAAGGAAGGTGGGTAAAACCATCTCTTTGAACATTGGGGCACCCGAATCTTCAAGGAATGTTAAAATAAGTGTCCAATGTTTTGATGAAGAAGAATTGAAGTTGGCCAAGCTACTTGGTAGATTTCAAGATGTTTTTGCTTGGTCTTACGAGGATCTTCATGGTTTTGATCCTGAACTTATACAACATGCTATCCCCATCAAGGAAGGCATGAAACCAGTTAGGCAGAAACTAAGACCTATTAACTCTACATTTAAAGCAACTTTTCAAAGGGAGTTGGAAAATTTCTTAAGGTCTGGGATCATTTTTCCAATCTACCCTGAATGGGTTTCCAATTGGGTACCTGTTTCGAAGACTATTGATCATATTAGAACCTGCATTAAGCTTCACACCTTCATTTAGGCTATTATGAGAAATGCTTTTCCTCCTCTTAATATGGAAATGATTCTGCAGCAGGTTGTAAGGTCACAGATGAGGCCCTTACTTGACATTTTTCTGGGTTACAGTAAAATCAAGGGGAAAAGGGCAGATGCTCACAAAACCACTCTTATCATTAATTGGGGTAATATGACTGATACATGATTTCTTTCTGGCTTAGCTTATGCAAGTACCGCTTTTAAAATACCTATACAAACAACTCTAGATGAATTGATCAGTATCCATATCTATCTTGGTGATCTGATTGTGCACGTTAAAGGGCTGATTATTACCTCAGAGTTCCAAGTGTTATTTTTGGGCCCGTTTAAAAGTGCTTTTATCATGGATACTACCTCTTACATTCTAAAGGATTTACAAGGGAAATTATTTTCCTACAGCACTAACGGTCCTCACTTGAAACATTACGAAGGACCAACGTGAAAAGTTATAACATTGTTTGGATTTTTTGTATATTAGTAACCTAGCTCTGCTTTCAATTAAACACTACTTTCTTTTCTATTTTACAGTATTTTGATTTATGCTTCATGTTTTAAAACATTTCTTACTGCTTTAACTTTTCTGTCATTTTATTACTGTTGTTTTGATTTTCGCAATTTTATTTCTGTCATGATTTGGTTGCTTACCGTATTTTAGTTAATTTGGTCAAATAAGACGTTGGATCAGTTCTACCACAGTGTCACTCCTGCAAGATATTGTTGGTCAATAGCAATCAAGCTCACACAGCTCTCACGATGTTCCCTGAAGCACACTTGAATTTGTTATCTGCTTTCACTGTTGTCTTATAAAGAATTGGTTATCTCCCGCTTCTTCTTTCCTTTTCTTCATCCATTTGAGAATTTAAGAGAGCAAGTCCATAAGTTTTCTCCTTGAAGTTGAGAGTCAATCCCAGTTAAAGGATTATGCACACAGTGGTAAAACCCCTCATACTTAACACTTTTCATGAGTTATTCCCGAATTCCCGGTCATTTTTCCATTAAATCCGCTCACTTCCCCCTGTTGCATAATATTCATGGTTAGATCTTCTTGACCTGATGTTCTTGGTCCACAAAACCATGAGTTCTGAGTTCTAAATCTGTTGAAAACAAATTTCCCTCTGGAGTCGCCAGTTTGTTGACGATTAAAATCGCCACAAGGATTTCGCCCGCAAAGTATTGCTAAAACCTATTAATTATAAGCTAGCGATATATATATAATACTAGTAGGTGGGACCCCCTTGTAGATTGGAGGATCAGATTTGGTTCCTTTTTCATATTTATGTTGTTGTTCGACACTTCTTACAGAGTTCTACATGATTGATGAAATCTTGGTTTTACTGGCAATGGATAAGGTCTATTATGTGTTGGTTCTAATTGCGACAAATTAATGATGGATAAGGCATGTTATGTGTTTCTTCTGTTTCTCTAGGCTCTAATTTCATGTTGCGATGGCCTATGTTATCCATTGTTATCCTTGCTATTTGTTCCTAGATTCATTACTGTGACACCTGCAAAAGATACATGTTAGTAGCAACAAATAAGAAAAATTGAAAAGAGACAAAAGCCATATGAACAAAATGCAGAGGGAAGAAACTAGACTATACTAATATACTACACTACATGCATTGGAGTTAAAAGGACTATTGTTAGTCCTAGATAATGGGGTTAGTGGTTGTATGATTTATTGAGTTATATGATATGTGCTATAGTATGGTTGGCATTGGTTAATGTGGCATAGGGTGGCACTTTTGGCAATTGGTGAATGTTGGTTTCGATGCATGTTTAATTGAATGAATTTATGGTATAGTGGCTGGCATGTACTAAGGAATTGAATGAGTGGGGGTGGAGGTGGCATGCATTTACTGCACGTCACTCCTACTCCTTCCACTAGCCGCCACCCTAGTTTGGCTATTGTTCAACTGTGTCTTGTTGTGGTAAGGCTCCGATTTTCAAGCAGAGGAAGAACTGCTCGACCAAACTCACATTTTTAAGGTGCTTTTGGTTACAGGTATGTATTTTCTCCATCCATGAATCTGCTATGGTTATGAAATAGATGTTGGCTCGGGATGTATGGTTCTGTGCTTTCCTTAAGTCTGGCAACTGTGTGAATTCGTGATATTTTCTTGGAATCAATCGTTGGTGTGGTTTTCATTGAAAAAATGTTTGAAGTCACAGTGTTATTGTTCAGTCTGAATGTTAGAAGCCATGAAGGCTCTCTGTCATCCTTATTGATCTTGATTGAAGGGTTTTCATTCGGTCCATATTGGTTGGTTGTCTCCACACATTCTTATCACCATACCCAGTCGTTTGTTGTTATGGGGTTTACTGGGTTTGAAACACTTGTGTCACTACGTATTGTTTCACTAGGGTATGGGCTCATTCATATTACTGATGTTTGCGCAGTGGGTTGTGATGGTTGTTATGCCAAGGGTCTTGCTTAAGGTTGACTGTTATTTCTCGGCTCTGTTTTATCTCAGCATTCTTGGGTTGATTAGGAAAACCACGAGGGTTATAACCTGCATGTTATAAGTGTTGTTACAAAGCCAAAATGGAGCCTTTGCTTCTTGGTTCAGAGTTTCTCCTATCTCATGAATTGTCACCCTGCCTGCAAAGTTGGGTGGTATACCATGTGTGTGCGTCGTTGGTCTCAGAGGTTCTCACCCAATGATTGGAGTCGACACCAGTCTCCCTGTGTTGGTCCATAGAGCGAACCCTTGTTTTCTTAAGCCTATTTTTTTATAAGAGGGAATTGTATGTCATGTTGGGTATACTATTGATGGTTATGAATTGGTGGTGTATTGTCAACAGTGTTTGATTATTGGCTAGCCCCCATTGATTATGTTAACAGTGGTGTTGGTTTTGGTGTCAAGTCACTGCATTGGTTATTATAATCGAATGACTAAGCTCAACATGGTTAATTGGTTGATTGAAGAAATGAGATTGAATACACAGTTGTTGTCTTTTTACATTGTGATTACTGATTGATAGCCCAACATTGTGGATGTTTAGTTTCAGAGTGATTGGACCTGTACCGAAATGATCTGCGTTTTGTCGAATGGTCTGTATATTCCAAGCTTAGTATGAGTTAAAATGGTGATTGTTGTCTATGTGTTTAAGTGGCAAGTCGGGATCTTTTCAATTAAAATGTTGATGGTTGTATTTGGTTGTCCGTTAAGTCTGTTGATGAATACCATGCTTCATAGCAGAGATATGCACAGGTTATGTGATAGTATAATCTCATTACAATTTAATTATTAAATGAATTAAAAGATGAAATCGGGCACGATTTTTGTGTCTATGTTTGATGATGGAAAAAAGTCATGAGCAGTGGTTGATACATTGGTGCTGAACATAATGGAAATAAGTGACTCTGTATTCATTTGGGAATTGTTTTAAAATATTAAATGGATAAATGAGAGGAGACAGAACTCCTCTACAAGTTATTGTGGAATATATATTGTCTTGTTCTGATGACACTGTGTTACAGATTGATTGCAAACAGTGAGAAGGTTAATGCACAGAATTGTTTGAATTTTACATAGTAGTTGTTCTTTTGGCATAGTGATCATTTTGGTTGGTGTTGGATTTTTCACGTTGATATGGAATGATTTTATGGATTACTTAATTAATTTTATGAACAATACCCGCTCTCTTTCCCTACCATTATTTTGCTTTTCGCTAATTACAACCCCCTCGCCTTCCCACATCCATTTTTCACTCCCTATTCTTAAAATTTAATTACAGTTAAGAGAATCCTATTTTGAAACAGTTTGAAATCGCAGTTTCTTGGTTGGAACACAGTGATATATTCTTTGATTTACATTACAGTTGATTGTTTGTTTTCATTGAGTAGTAACCATGATTCTTTTCCCTCTCATTTTATCATTTTTCGCACAATACAAACCCCTCGCATATCCCAGAACCTTTGTCCACCCCCTTCTCATCAATAATAGTTAAGCAATTTGTATGGATTGGATTGCATGAGTCTGATAAGTTGTAGAGCCAAAATCTATTTCATATTTTGAAGGAGTTGTCATGTATGGTTGTAAAGGGAATATTTGCTAATCAATCATGCATGCAGGAATGAGCTTTTTCAACCAAGGTATCCATGACAGAGGCAACCAAGGGAGAGGTAATTAGAACAGAGGCCCAAGAAGGCCAAGATTCTCCATACACTTTCATGTTGACTCACAAGAGTTATGCCAGTTGTTTCAGGCCAGATTTTTCAATTGGATTAGGCAAGGAGTGGTCCAACCTAGGCCTGAAAGGCCTCCCTTCCAACCTCCAAGAGCCCCTAGTATTTCCATGCCTCCTTATGTCTCATTGCAACCTGAGGTTCCCGAAAACGACGGATGGCAAGAGATTGTCCACCCGACAGTCTCCCAACATCGTGGCTGGCCCAATTTGTCCTTACCTGCTCCCTCGCCTATTAACCAGATTGTCCAAGCTGCACCTGTCCACTCACTAGTTCAGTCCTCTCATGCTAGAAAAAGGTTGAAAATCGAGGCCCGCCATACCCTTGACAAAGGAAAATCCATTGCTTCCCCTTCCTCACCCTCCAATGGCTCTGATAAATCTGTGTCTTCCCGGATGCATTTGAGGGACGATTGTTCTCATGTGATCAGCAAGATTAGGCCTAAAGACTCAGCACAACCAAAGGAAAATTCAGAGAAATCAAAGGGTAACAACAGGAATCAAGGAAAGATTGCATCTCAGAGTGGAAAATATGGTTTTTGAGTTTTATTTTATTTGTTGTTGATGACAATTGACTTCAGAAGTTTTGGACAACATGTTTTCTTTAGATATATGAGTAATATATTTTTTGAAAATAATTTCAAATATCAATGAGATAAATTGTGAAATGTGAATGTGATGATGGGAGTCACAAGGAGGGGTGTTTTGATTAATTAACTAGTTATGTTATGATTGTTAAGAGCTAAAGGGAGTCATAGGGGGTCCCACCTACTAGTTATTAAACCCTTATTATGATTTATTACTTTTCCCCCTTAACTAAAAAGTTGGTTGAGTTTTTAATTAACTTAACTAATGAGGTAGTTCAACTAATTCAACCAAATCTAATTTGCTTAAAGGCAAAAGGAAAGGGAGGAACAAGAGGATTATAGAAGGAGAAGCATACTAAGGTTTTCTGTTTGAGTTTATGCTAAGATAGTTCAGTTTTCATTCATTCCTTAATTTATCACAAGCCTAATTTTTTTTATGATAGCAGGGTCTTATTGTAGACATCAAGACTCAGGGTTGAATTACATCATTCATACACTTGTTTTTCAGAGGTGTTGATCTATCTTTGATAGTCTATGTAGAATTGTTTGTTTGTGAATTCGTTTTCATGACTGACAAAGGCTATTGTGCAGAGTCAAGTGGGCAACAATCTATGGCAAGTTGATCCAGCTTTTAGAGTTCAGTTTTTTATTTTCTGTTAGAGGTCCTTTTGTATGTTCCATCAGGGATGTCTAAGTTTGACTTTGGTTCGAAATTTCTACATGAAATTTTGTAAAAAGAATGACTCTTTGGTGAATTGGAATGAAATAAAGGATTGCTTTATGTCTCAACTGTCTTGATTATCATCTTGGTGTCTTTAATCATGTCTCTACATTTATTTCAGCAACTATTATCAGAAAATCATATTAAAATGAATTTTCCAGCAAGCTTTTAATTATAAAAAGACTATCCTAAGCACTTGTAATCAATACTTGTGAGTTAGGATTTTATTTTTGATGGCTATAAACATAGGGTGACATTCCCGTCTATTTTTATTTAGCCAAGCAGAATCTGAAAATTCTTGAGTAAGATCATTTCATATCTTTTCCTCAACACGTGCCTCTTGAAGGATTACTCTTTGGCTCCTGGATGCTAATTTGCATGGTGAACTAAGGCTTGATAGCTCTTTTCTTGGAATTGGTAAGGAAAAATCTGCATGTGTTAGTTATTTCTTGCTCATTCTTGGTTATTTGTGGTGGAAACGCTATGAGGAATATGTTGGATACACCCTCCATTTATATTTCATCTTCTTGTTAAAGTTATAAGTCATTATTGAACAAGGGTTGCTAGGAGAAGTACAAGTGTGTACACCCTCCTAGATTTACCCTAAGTTGGTTGGCATACCCTATGGAGTAAGAGGATTTACACCCCGAGGGATCTTGTTGATCCAACTTTTTTCTTAAAAACCGCATTCACCCAATTATAAAGGCACTAATCTCATTCTTTTTCCACTGGAGAAATAAATTCTTTGCCTCGGTAAACATGATTTTAAGAGATACTAAACTTGTTTCAATTGGATAATTTTCTACATGCTAAGGGCTTGTCAAGACCACTTGGGCGTCTTGATTGGCCTAGTCCTATTAGAGTTATAGCTCATCAAAAGATATAGCCATTAGGGCTGCAGAAAAAGTTATCTTTCCTCATTTATAACTTGTTTTTCAACTGTCATAATTTGCTTAAAGTTTGCCAAGATAATCTACTACCTGCCTAAGCGCATATTTTGGGTGGACTCTTTGTAAGTTTTGTTGGTTGCATTTACTGCTGTAACAATTTATTTGCTACAGCCACAAGGCTGAAAAATATCTTTGCAAACACCTTTTATTACAACCTTGTTTCATTGTTAAAGTCTTGTGCTTTCATTCTTGAGTATTAATAGTGTTTATCTAGTTTATCTTTTGCATCATTTGTTTGACTTTTAGCAATTATTTAGCAGCTTTAACACTTATTTTCTTGCTGATATATATCTTTGTTTACTGCTGCAATTAAGGAAATCAAGCTTAAATTTCTTTTCCACCTAACACTATACATATATATTTGGCTTGTTCTTGTGTCTCGGGCAGGTACAATCACTCTTTGCAGGTGCTCTTATCTTTTGGCAAGTTTTGGCTGCCACTTAGAGTCTTTCTCAAGCCCTTCCACTTTCTCTATATTGACCTTTATGGGGACCTTCCTTCATTTCTTCACTTTTCATCTCATTTCCCCTAGGGTCATTGGGATTCCCCCCTTGAGGTGATTCTCTCATCTCTAAAGTGACGGGAATACCTGCCTAAGGTGACAGTGGATAGGTGTTCTCTAAGTTGTTTCCATTTGGTAGTTTTGTCGAGCTTTTGCCAACCTACAACTTGTGCGATAACAATGTGCTTTCTTGAATATGGTTGAATTGTTTTCATTGGATGACATGTATATGAACCACATTTTAAAGAATACAATATTTACATGACCTGATTGAATGCTCTTGTTTACATTATCACTTGGTCATTTCCATTGTTAAGGTTTGATAGCCCTCATTTGATCGATGCTTCATTGCCTCTTGTCCTTCTATATCTCTTGTTAGTTTGCAAAATGTGTTCAATGATTTTTCGATATATGTTGATATTCTTGGTATGCAACATGAAATCATGGCCTCATCACAAGAAGTAATGCTACTAGGAACATAACCTAATATCATTAATTGTTGGAAAGTGGAAATGTTTCCATATGGCCCTATTTTGATTAAATACAAGGACTTTGAAGAATCTTGCTAAGCACAATAGAATATTTTCATCAAAGCTTGTTGTCTAGCAACAAAAATGTATATATTTTGTGCAAAGAAAGTGACAAAATCATTGAATTTCAAAAGTACCTCCCTTTATTTTCCCTCCTTTATATAGATATTCAATATTGGTAACACATTTCCAATTGCCAATCCGTTGATTGCTTGCAATAACATTCTCAACAAGATGCTCTTGTACACATTGTATTGCATATATTCCATTTCCAACATATGAATTGCAAAAAGTTTGTGCAAAAAGGTTAGCATCTTCCTAGTCTTTGTTTGTACAAGGCATTTCTTATTGTTGTTGTGTTTGGTTCCATGGGAATAAGTGACCTTGCATCATGTGGGAGAATTGGTTTACCAAGAGTTGATTGCATGGAACTACAATTTTTGTATGAAAAGAGGGGCACATATTGGCCACACGTAGGATTCTAATTGACGTAGTCTAAACTTTCTATATTTTGGACTCTTTCCGAACATTTTTTCCAACCAATTTTGCCCAAAATCCAGCCAAGAATTGCAGACTTAGGTTGTTGAGTCTATAAAATCTAAGTGATCCTCGCGTTTTTTCAGGATGATGAATCCATTTATGCATTAAAAAATGCAATTTAAGTAACAAAAAACGTGATTTCACCAAGAATTGTATAGTCAAATTCCGGTGATGGTTCCAGAAAATTCCAAATTGTAGAACATTTAGACTACACCATTCTAATCATGGAACAATATGTTATAACAATATCAAAGGGTTCTCTATATCTATGTGAAGGTAGATTAACACCCCTTGTAAAGGATCAAACACACATATGAATGTTCAACCACTTTGATAGCCATTTGATGCAAAAAAAACATCCCTACATAGGCTAGTGGCACCATTGTCAAGCCAAGATGGTGTTGATTTTTC
Source organism: Picea engelmannii (assembly GCA_009831015.1). Classification (NCBI taxonomy): domain Eukaryota; kingdom Viridiplantae; phylum Streptophyta; class Pinopsida; order Pinales; family Pinaceae; genus Picea; species Picea engelmannii. The sequence continues at coordinate 634,383 of ML779501.1, read as the reverse complement.
CATTCTCTATAAATAATTTTCATGACTATGAACACCATGCAATTCTTCTAATAATTTGGAGCTCATCTCATTTTGCATTGAGATAATGGTGGGGATTTGCATTCTAATATCATTTTTGGAAATGTGCTACAATTCCTTGATGAATCTGCAATGATGTGTAATGGAATTGAAGCAAGATTGTAAATGAGTCAAACAAACAATCTATAAGGATATAGAAAAACATTTTGATTTTGAATAGAGAATACTGAGAAAGAACACAATTTATGTCAATTGCTCCCATGCCATGAACTACAAATGCATTCAAATTACATGACAATTTATGCTCCTCCAATGCCTCCACAGTTGCATGGTGGTGTTACATGCTACCAAAAGCAATGCATGCAGTAGGGGAAAGTGTTGAGTTGCAACGTGCGAGAAATCACAAAGGCATGCAATTCTACACAACAAGCAAAAGGCACCAAAGAATAGGTATAAGATTTAAATCTTAAGTTTCAACCAACTTTCTCAAGCAAGCTATATCAAAAGCAAATGTAAATGATGGAAACATGGTCTCAATAGTGACCTTCTAGCATGTTCTTGGCTAGGGGCATTCTACAAGTCTAAAGACTAAGTAGATGATATATTATGCATGCGACAATGGCCATGCAATTCAAAACTAGTCAGAATAAAATTTCTAAATAATTATGTGGCTAGAAGGACTTTTGTTGAGGGTATTCAAAATTTAAAAAGTCGCAAGATAACAAGAACAAAGAAACCAAGTAATGTAGATGTAAGGTTACACCATGGACCAAATTAAAACTTAGCATAAAAAAATATGATTCTTGCTTCTTTAAGTACGACACTGCAAATTCAAGTTCTATTTACTTTTGTTTGCAATAGAAAGGGGGAACCATTAATGGCATCCAAGAAATCAAATCCATATGTTATAGACCACTTACGATGAAGCTATGCTTTAAATAACTACACAAAGAACTCAATCTAAGTTTTTTAAAGTTTCAACATAACTTAAAGTGTCAAAGTCTTCAAAGTCCCCTTTAAAATATTCAAACTTAAAGAATTGAATTTTGGTCCTTAAGACTATTTTTTTTATCTAAAGAAAAAAAAACTAAATAAAATAAATATATAATCTTTGAACACACTCAACGTATGAAAGACATGTTACATCATTTAAGATTGATCAATCAAGACTACAACATCATGAAGATGTTGTAATACATGTTGCTATTAGGATGGGACATCATTTTTTTATGTTTTGGTTTAGAAGGATGAAGTTAGCATAAAAGTTTCATAACTTCATTAACAAGTAACTAAATCGAACAATGAAGGACATTTGGGCAAAGGTAAGATTTCATGGTATTTAAAAGCAACAAGCAATATATATTGCTTAAATTGAAGATCATTGTTGTTGAAACACACACTGATACTCAGAAGGGGGGTGAATCAATGTCTGGAACTTTTGAATGCTTTTTACACTTTCATAGATTAACTGAATCAACTGAATAAGATATATGTCGCTCAATTAATAATTCATAAACATGTATAACACAAACTGTATGAAGTAGATAAAATATATTTCTTTTGTTTATTTAACTTGAATGAATACAAATAAAATCAATCTTTTAATATCTTCAACTTCAACTTCAACTGAATATGAGAGATCCAACTCTCTGATACAAGACCCAACTTGTAGTTCTCATATCCAACTGAGAAATGAGAAATCCAACCCTCATAACAAGACCTGACTTGTTGATCTTAGATCTAACTGAGATGTGAGGAATCCAACCCTCAAAACAAGACTCACCTTTTAGGTTTCTGTGGTGAGAGATTTGTTTAGAAATTGTCGGAAGAACCAAAGTGCTTTTGATAGCTTGTCGACATTTTGGATCCACAACAGGATCCATCTTCAAGACACTATTAAAAATGAGAATTTGAAACCGAATGACACCCTCATAAGCTTTGACGTTGTCTCTCTATTCACTAAGATCCCTCTTAATGAGGCCATCCTACTTGTCAAAGAGGTAGCTGATCCAGTAACAGCGAAACTAGATGAGGTTTGTCTTCGCTCCACTTTCTTTAGCTATCAAGGTGAATTCTATGAACAAACTAGTGGCATGGCCATGGGCTCTCCGCTTTCCCCCATCGTTGCCAACCTTTACATGGAAATCTTTGAAAAGAAATCCATAGATTCATATCCCCTGAAACCATTAAGATGGAAACGTTACGTTGATGATACTAATGTACTTTGGCCACATGGGGAAGAAGAGCTGAATAAGTTCTTCCATCACATAAACAATTTATCCAAAGACATTAAATTCACAATGGAACGTGAAGAAAATGACACCATCCCCTTCCTTGACATACTAATAAACAGAAAAGAAGATGGTAAATTAGGACATTCAGTTTACAGAAAAAAGACCCACACCGAAAACTACCTTCACGCCAGTTCCCATCATCACCCCAACCAAAAATTAGGAATTCTTAACACCTTATCCACTAGAGCCATAAGGATTTCAGATAAAGAACACCTAGAACAAGAGAAAAATCACCTTCACAAAGTCTTCAAAAACATAGGTTACAAAGAAAAAGAGATTGAGAATGCAATAAGGAAAGCCCTAGAAAAAGAAAAAGAAAATAACAAACCTCAACAGAGAAACAACCAAACCCCGAGCCTCACCGCCTACCTCCCTTACATCCAAGGAGTCACTGATAAAATCGCTAGAATCCTAAACAAGAAGGAGATTAAGACCTCATTCATACCACTTAATACCATCAAACAGAAAATGAGATCTGTTAAGGACAAGCTTGGCCAACATAATTTTAAAGGAGTATACAGAATAGATTGTTCTTGTGGCAAATGCTACGTTGGAGAAACAGACCGCTCTTTCAACACCAGGATTAAAGAGCATAGTGCTGACATCAAGAATGAACGAACTCGCACCTCAGCACTAGTCGAACACTCTCTCACAACTAAGCATCACATACACCTAGAGGACACCAAAATCTTAGCTAAAGAAGACCATCTCCTTAAAAGACGAATTAGAGAAGCAATCGAAATTATCAAAAATCCCAATAACCTAAATAGGGACAATGGCCTAGAGATTAGTGAAAGTTGGATCCCGCTCATTCGGGAAAGAAAACATTATTAACCTACCCTCAGTACTTACACCCTCACTTTTCCTGAACCTTAACTTAACCTGATCATTAAAAACCAACCTTATTAAAACCAATTTATACCAACATACCTATAAAAATCCCTTTGACATACATTAATAATAATAATATTATTACCTTTTTACATATTAAACCTAACTTAACCTTAACCAACATAATACTAATTACTAACATCTACTGGATAATTAAAATTAAACCATTTCAAGACCAACCTAATCTTCTACCACTAATATAACAATAATAATATTAAT
>ML779501.1:604075-628179 GCA_009831015.1 Picea engelmannii | reverse complement strand
TGCCCAGGAATATGATAGAATGAGAGAACGTGAGTGGCTTCTGAGTGGCTTCTGGATCGGATCGTTGTTGGTGCGCTGAGAAGAAGAAGGCAGATCTTGAAGAGATGGAAATCGTGGCATGGAGACTTGAGATTGTTTTTTTTTTTGTTTTCTATTTGTAATTGCAGATAGCACGTGATCGCAGCTGCTGAAGAGTTTGAAAGGGGCGTACGAGAGGTTTATCAGCCACATACAAGGATCGCTGCCACTGTTCGATGAAATCGGTCCGCTGCAGAACTCGTCCATTCAGTGCTGACAAAAATTGGAGCCGTCTAGAAAGGTTTAAGAAGGTAGTTCTTATGGAGGTTTTCTAACAATCCAACAATTCAAGCGATTTGAGATCTGCGTTAGCGCTTTGTCACCATGGATTCATCATCAACGTGCCAGAGCCTATTGTGAATGAGACCATACAGATTTGACTTTGTGTCTTATGGGGTCCACTTATCCTGTACTTCCACTTGGTTCTATCTGACGATCAAGATAGATCCTGAACTGATCTAACAGTTGAGATCTCACTTCAATTTCCTCCACAAAATCTTACGACTCTTATTTAATCCCTCTCGATCTATGATTCTGGCTTGATCCAATTGTCCATAATGCTACTTCTCTAGATCTAATGGTTGAGATTTAATCCTTCCCAATCTCTAACTTCACATTGATCTGATGGTTGCCTAGATTTCTACGGGATTTTGATCAACAGTTGACATGTTTTTCAACTGTAACAAAGTTTCCTTACTATTCTTGAAGGGTTTCAGTGCTCTTCTCTCTGGTATGTTCATCATTATTTTCCTGATCTTTTAATAATTGTTTGTGCATTCTTTTATGCACTGATCTTTAGTCGCTAACCTTCCTGAGCTCTTAATTCCTTGTGCTTTGTTACTCCTTCTATATGTGGATTCTCTGCATGCTACCTCTCCTGAGCTTTAGGAACATAGGATCATTGTTGATCCTATCGTGATCAACAATGAACACAGATTGCTTCTGCCCCAAGGCGATCTTCATTTTTCTCTATTTACTATACATGTTTGACTCATGTTGTCATCAATGACAACACACAATCAATAATTCCAACAATTATCACCATGGTATATTCATGAACAACGAGATAAAAACTTCTATAAATAATTTAAACTTCAAATATCTACAATAAAAAATAAAAAATAAATACATAATATGCTAGTTATATATATACTTATATACTTTAGAAAATGTTGTTTATTTTATGCTATTTTAGCTTTCAGTCAGAAGTATCAAACATTTTCTTTAGGAATCACAAAACCATTTCATATGTAAATCCCTCTATTATGAAATTTATGGTCATTGTCATTACTTGTTCAGAGAATTTTCTGGTTCATTGGGTTCATTGAGAATTTATATAAGGAACAAGGACCAGAGATATATCATTGTGCTCGTTTGTGAGATGCTTCACTTCCATAAAAAAACCTCACAAATACAAATCTCTTGGTATTGCTAACTCTCCTCCCAACCCTTTTCCCCACAAACAAAAATAAAGTTGGTTGGTTGAACCCCCCAATATGTATACCCCTAGTTTAGTTTTAAGAACCTCACTACCCCCTTAATACCATGTAATACATTCAATTACATTTTAACTGTTTTTAAACCTCGAATACAAATCCATGTGTTATGATATTGGTTTGTGAGAGAAACTTATACTGACTCAAGAGATCAAATACATGCAACTATGCAATAGAAGCTTGATACTTTCACCAAAAATGCATTACATAAAGAGAGAAATCCCGGTGAAGACAAGATATATTGTTAAATATAGAGAAAGACACTTTATTGTTTGATCTAGGGCAAGACAAACCTTATTTTTCATTAAAAGTAGCAGGTGGAGTATATTCATTAACCATAAGATAGTTTGGTATCCTAATATTTTATTCTATGTCAAATAAATACAACTAAACAAATAATTTCAATGCTAGTAGCAGGTGGAGTATATTCATTAACCATAAGATAGTTTGGTATCCTAGTATTTTATTCTATGTCAAATAAATACAACTAAACAAATAATTCCAATGCTAACTTGACACAAGTAGTGGACTAACCAAGAATGGCACGGGCAATCAATATTCAACAATAAGATTTGAAGCAAGTGAATGTAAAACACACAAGTGACACTTGCGTGTATAATCACGATAACAATATTTACCAAAAAGACAAAATAAAAAACAAGCATCACATTCAAAGATTTCACTAATTTATTTTTTATCAACAAAACTAGAACTATTACACTGAAATAAATTGATAACATGAGGATACCTAAATCCATGCTAAATGATCATGCAATAAAGATGGTCATCACTAAACAACACAAGGAATTAACAATTTCTACAGCTATGACGTAAAGAAGGCAAGAACCAAATTGACGCATTGTGCATGTGAACTATTATCAAGACAAATTTGTACAAACAAAAGACATAAATGCATCAAAACTTTAAAAATTGTATAAAAAAAGACATAAAAACATAGAAAGACATCAAAGTTGAAGAGATCAAAGACATCAAAACCAAAAACATCAAATTCATACAAAGACACCGTAAAAGCATCAAATTTTCACTCACAAATAGACAAATAACAAAGCAAACAAGATTGAGCCTAAAGCAGCAAGTTGTATTCATCAATTACAATGTTGTTGGTTGAGTAGAGGAATATGTTTAAATCTTATTATTGTCACTCTGAATGATATCTTGACTTGGGATTTGTTTATGTGAGGGGAATTTTGAGTGATTTAGGGGCACTTCTTACACTTGAGAAACTAACAAAATTTGACTTTAGAGGACTATTTGCAATTTACAAAGCCAATTTCTAAGCATAGTACAGTGATATTAATTTTCTATTTGTGTTGTACTTGGTTGTTTGAATGTCTTTTATGGTATGTGTTACCCACCAGGTTGCACTAGGATGGACTTGCAGTTGAGTCGCCGAAGATTGAGCAAGGAGTTGCTCAAAATTCAGAGTTTAAAAGTCTAGCTGACCATTATGGCCCCCTTTTTTTTTAACTTTTTTACCGCATTTCCACACCCCTCCAGGGCATTGTAATAAGATGAATTAGTATGATGAAATTGTAAAAGGATTAACCTCCTGAGACTTAGTCATGAGTGCATTACTCTAGAGTGTTTTTTTTTACTTGTTAATTATATTTTGTTTTTCAACAATTTATAACTTCCGAGTTTTTTCACTCAATTCCTCCAAAGTTGGAGTATACACTCATGGTTAGGCCTTAGCTTGGTCATCTAATATTTAGTTTCTAATGTATATTACCATACTAATCATCCTCCTAGAGTCTCATGGAAGTGTGCTAAGTCCCCTTTAGGTTTTTTAATGTTTTATGTAAAAATAAAATTTTCCGCAAAATCGGGATATTTTAATTGTAAATATTTTCTAAGTTAAATAAGTGGTACTAGGAGGCATTATATGCCTTGGGGGTATTCGTTTTTGGAATTAGAATACCCACTTAACCTAAGAATCCACTTTGTGAGTGAAAATAAGTGATTTTAATCACTTAAAATTAATTTCTCTCACAAAAAGTCAATAAAGGACAAATAAAATCAGAAAAAACAGCAAGTGTTATTTTCTGGGAAACATGTCGGAGACATGTTTTGAGTTAACTCACCACTTATTAACTTAACTAAGTCTTTGTGGCACTTATGGATGAGTTTGAGATGAGTCATGAGGTAGTTGACTTGAGTTATGAGTTTCTCTCCAATAAAGATGCACCCCTCTTGTGGGTAGGTGGCACCCTCATGAGGAGGTGCGTCCACCTCTTGAGAGGTGGCACCCTCCTCCTCTCCCACTTGTTTTACACTTGTCATCTCTTAGGATGGATTGAGAAGTGTAATCCCATATGTTTACACTTGTCTCACTTCACCTCTAAAGTGGTTTTCCCTCCCTCTCAAAGTGGTGCCCCCTCCTCTCTTGAGCCCTCCAACCCTCTTGCTATATAAATGGGCTTGCTCTCCCTTTGTAAGTTATATTGGTAGACCTAGAGTTATGTTGTTGTAATATGCTCTCAATATATTGTGGAATAAATATTTGAAGACTTTGGAGGTCAATCTTGTTATCTTGTGCCAATGTGTGGATGTTATTGTTCCATCTTGAAGTGTTGAGGTTATGGTAAATTTTATTTTTGCAAAATTTCATTGTTAATTTATCCTTGAGTAGTAAGATATTAGTGAACTTGTTTGTATTACTATATCTTATTATTTCTAGCACATGTTTAGTCTATGATCTCATGTTATTCTAGCTTGATTTGCATGATTTCTAGATTTTATATGGAGGAAGTGGATGCATCCACTTTTAACAAGTATTTTGCAGGAATTCGACAAGTTTGCAGGAGCTCTAGTTTAGAGGAGTGGAAATCTCTAGCTTGAGTTTCCAACACCTTCAAATCCTTTCAATCGAAGCATTTTTCCTCTACAACACACTAATACACCCCATAGCCCAAGATTGGTTTCCATCCGACACTCTTTCTCTCTTATCTCATAAAGTTCCTAAATTCTATTTTGTTTACTAATTTGCATGCACTAATTAGATCTAGATAATATTTCAAATTATTATTTGTCTAAGTTAGCATGCAAAAGAAGTTGGATCTATATTTCAATTTCACTTCATTATTCTAAGCTAGATATATCATAAGAAAGTTTATTTTTAGCAAGTTTTTTCCTTTAAAATTTTAAAAGGCTAAAAGTAGATTTCTTTTAAAAGTTATCACTTTCATATTTGGAAAATTAAGTGCCCTTGTATTACTGTTTTGAAACAACATTCAAATACCCTAAGTAAACAAGCTCTTTAGCTTGCTTTCCTTAGTTCATTTTTTGCATTTTTTCTTTAGCAATTTACTTAGAAATTTTTGGTTTTTTCTAACATAAATCCAAGACACTTCCAAAGTGTTTTTGGGCATTTTTCATTGTTGTTTGCTTGCTTTTTTTTCAGTTTTAGCGAAAAACTAAGGGGAAACTATGTCCTTTTTGGGCGGATTTGGACATTTTAGGACCCCCGGGAGCACCCTTTTGATTAATAAACTCATTGTAAACTTTGTAAAGACTTATGATCCCCCGAATGAATGATCACAAGTCACTCCAAAAAATATCTTTGTAATTCCATTAATAAAATCGGTGGGGCTACAAGCTCCCGCTCTTCATCCCCCTTGGGGAGAACAATGTTTTTGGTGATTGTGTCATTTTTGCATTTTTGGATTAAGTTTACTTTGCACATCTAGAGCTAAGATAAAAGTAACTTTAAAATTCATCACAAAGCACAACAATATTTTGCTTAGATTTCCTTTTTTGCAAAGTAATATTTTAATTGATAGAATATATTTTTTTTCGCAATTTTAGTTTCTTGCAAATAAACTCGTCCCCTCATCTTGTCTGATTAAGCTTTACGCTGAAAGGAGGTTGGTCAGTGTGGAATTAGTAATTAGAAAACATTTACTTTTATGCAATTTCAAATTTGGCAAATAAATATTTCCCCTCAACTCCCCGGTGTGTGCTCTGAACCCTTGCGAGCCTAGCTCTATCTGGGTAACTCATCAAAACTGAGATTGGTCAGTGTGGAGTAGTATAATTAGGACAATCTCAAAAGAAGTTATTGCTTGGTTTGGAAAACCACATAAAGGGAGTGTGTAAAGTCGGACATAACACCTTAGGCTTGTTCCCTTCTGTGTTGGACCTCCAACACCTTTATTGAGTTTGTTGGTGAAGCCATTTGGGTTTCGGAAAGCTCTCCACAAATTTCTGCTCCAAGGGATAACCTCTCAAGAGGCCACATCCTAGATTAGTTTTTCTTTCTTGCAATACAATTTCACACAAGCAATAAAGTAATCGAACCAACCTTAATCTAAAAATTTCAAGGACATTTTCACACGACAATATCCTTTTCCAACAACATTACATACATGACTCTTGGCATTGGTATAATCATATTTACTTTCAAGCCTTTTACTTCAAAGGATTTATATCTTACAAGCATTTCCTTTGAAGTATATCATTGATGTATGTATCTTTTTGCTTTATGGCTATTGAATATATCTCACGATAAGTGAATGAATCATATGTTGCTAGTGTAGATTGTTATTTGATTATCTTGTTCTTGTTGCAATAAACTCCTAGAATACTAATTGTGCTTAGATTTAGTTTTAAGCCTTAGTTTATTTTCTTTAGGGACTAACCCCCTTGGCTTCACTAGGAGTTGGCCTAGATGGAGGAGTTGAGGATCAGGTGACAACACCTTGACTCGAAACTTGCCCCCAAGGGCACACCAAGTGGATTCAAGATTTCTTCCACGTTACTTGGGTGTGTATAAAGGCGGAAATAGTATGATAATGTAAAAGAGTTTTTGATATTGCTTTTTTTTTCTAGAACTGGAAATCTTTTTGTCTACAACTAGATTTTATGGAGCAAGAATACTAGTTTACCTCGAACTTTCCTTGTAAAATGAGCTTATCAATCGATGGTAGTATATCTTTTTAGAATTTATTCATTAACATCTTGTATTATTTAAAATTTGACATATTTTGTGTGTTTTGTTTTTGTATGCCTTTGTGTCTCCAATATGTAGTGTTAGAGTCTTTGTTTCACATCGTTGTTATGTGTAAAGTCAAATTCAGTTTTTTTAAGTAACTAAAAAGCTTAAAAATCATTAATAATTTCAATACCAATAAATAATTATGATTTTTTTATATAAATTTTCTTATTCATTAATTAAAATGTCATAACATGAAAATTACAAACTAACATCTACAATATTGAATCAAAATTAAAATAAATAAATAAAATATCATATCTTGTATTTCTTACCATTTTATTAATAATAACCAAAATATCAAGATAGTTTTTTTATAATCATTAAAATTACAAATATAAGTTAAGGGTTAAAAATAAAAACAACTTTAATTGTTTAATAATTATATAACACGTTTAGGTTTTTAAGAGTAACATTGAAAATTGAATCTACAACCATTAACATATAACCTCGCAAATGGAAGAAACGTCCCTTAAAATATATAAATTTTATTTTATATAAAAACATAATATATAAATTTTATTTTTATATAAACACATTGTGGTTAAAGAAAAATGATTATAGCCCGCACGGGTGTAGACGGATTGGCAAGTGCCATGTAAATGGAAGGAAATTTGTAAATGAAGTCTTATGTTCGATTCTCACCCGGATTTATGTTCGATTCTCACCCGGATTTACTCGTGCGTCATTCTTGCGGGCTGGGTGGTTGCACCTGGGGTTATAGTGGTAGCCGACGGGGATCGACCCCGTGTCACGCGAGTACGAGAACCGCGAGTTGCCGATTCCCCCAGTATAAAAAAAAAAAAATGACTATATTCATCAACATATAATTTTGCTAATAAAAGAAGCATTCCCCAATCTATATAAGAAATTAAAAAAAATCTATTTTTATTATATATTTAAATGAAGAAATAAAAAATATTCACATTTATCTATAATTTTAAAAATCTTGTTATAATTTTTTTTTTGAAATTTTTGTTTTTATTCTTTTCCTTTGAAAATCAGGTATATTTAAATTCTCTTTCATTAAAAAAAAACTTTTCACTAAGTAACTACTTATATCAAATATATTTAAATTCTCCTCATTAAAAATAAAACTTTTAACTAAGTACTTATATAAATGTTAGTGTATTATAAGATTCATGAAACTTTCAATATTTTTTAACATTTTATAATTTTTAAAAAATTTTAAATATTTGGAGTGTAAATTTTTGTTGAATAATTAACCTTATAAAAAAATGGTTTAAAAACACTTAAATATCAATTAATATAATCTTTATAAAAAATCTTAATATTCTATTCTCTATATTTAATTTATAAAAACACTTACATATCAATTAACATTATCCTTATAAAAAAAACTTAATGATTTTATTTTCTATATTTAATTTATAAAAACACTTACATATCAATTAACAATATCTTTACGGAACAACAAGCTAGGGTTCAGACAGTAGCGACCATGGCAGATTACGGCATGAGCACCAATGGGGGGGGTAAGGGTACCCCCTCATACAAATAGGTAGTGGTGGACAGAGGGAAGGGGCCAAGGGGCGTATTTTTCAAAACACCTATGACGGGCACCTCGAGATCAGACCCAGGGAAAGGTGAAAGGAACTAGGGCACAAACGAGAGCATGGAAGAGGAAGCCAAAGAAACCCAGAGCGAAATGCCAAACACACAGAAGACCAACCCGACGGAAGGGCGCAACCCATGCAAACCCAAAACAACAATGATACCAAAGGTGGTACTGGTAGATCCGCAGACGCAACTTTACAGAGATCAGATGAAAGCACATGCACTAATCTGCAAGTTTATGGGCCTATGGCCAATAGAGAGAACGTTGTGTAGCTGGATTAAATACCACTAGAAGCCGAATGGGGACGTGGAACTTCATCTGGGATCGAAAGGCTTCTTCACGGTTGTTTTCATAAACCTGGAGGATAGGGATAGAATCTTTGAAGGAGTGCCATACTTCCATGCATCAGCAGGACTCTACATGCAACCATGGAAGGAAAAAATTTCCCCAGAAAAAGAAACCTTCAAAAAGGTACCGGTCTGGCTGAGACTCTACTCCTTACCCTTAGACTACTGGTTACCCTCAACTTTCGAAGCCATAAGAAACAAATTGGGGAGATACATAAAGACAACATAAGCCACCCTGAGAGGGAGATATACATCTTACGCAAGAATATGTATAGAGATGGATGTGTTGGGAGCACTTCCAGAAGCCATCAGCCTCGAATTCAGAGACAAGGAATGGATCCAAAACATCGATTACGAACAGATCCCGTTCAGATGCAGAAGATGTCATGAACATGGTCATCTAATCAAGGAATGCCCTCTTAATAAAAAGAAAGAAACGCAAAATCCCAAACAACAGTCGGATGAGGAAGCTTTTGTAAAACCAAACCCTAGGAGTAGAAAAAACAAGAAGCAGGGCAAAGCCTCAGCAGGGATTAACCCGGAGGCCTGGAACAAAATGGAAGGACAGGATGGATCTACCAAAGAAGTGAAAGGTGATCAAGATAAGGCAATAGTTCAGGAAGTCAGAGAAAAAAAGATAAACGAGCCCAACGATCGAGCAGGTACTCAGAAGGGACAAGGAAGTTGTGCAACCCCACTGGAGGGAAAAATCAAAGATGACAACACCCCCATGCAAGAAGCTGACGGAGATGCAGAAATGACCCCAAGCGAAATAGGCACAAAAGATCCTGATCTCATAGACCTTGTGGAAAGGGAAGGGATAGATCTTACAAATATATTGGAACAATGGAAAAAACAGGGTGTAGAGAATGTACCAACAAAGCAACTAGACCACATCCAATACCTGTTCCTGCAGAGGGAGGAAGCCAAAGCCCGGGGCCAAAAGCATACTTATGGGGAGAAAATCAAATAGTGTATCCCTACAGGCGCTTGGAGCGCTACTGATAAACTCGAGTAAGATCAAGAAACTCTTCCCCAACTCCCCCATGCATGTTTAAATGAAAGTCATAACCTATAATATAAGAGGCTTAAACAGCCCAAGAAAACAACGAATCCTTAGGAATAGACTAAAGCAGGAACAACTAGATCTTTGTTTTATTCAAGAAATAAAGTGTAATACATACAAAATCGAAACCATCAGTCAATAACACTGGCGCAAGTACAAAATGATGGCGACTGGAGGCCAACAAATGGCAGGGGGAATCCTAACCCTGTGGAACCCTCAAGTACTTAGCCTAATAGCAGCTGAAGCAACCAGGCACACTCTAACGGTGCACATGCAAATCATTGGGAATGCAGAGGAGCTTATATGCACTAATGTGTATGGTCCCTAGGCAACAAAGGAAAGAAAAGGAATGATCAAAGACCTAGAAGAGATTAAAACCAGATCAAACAACCTACAATGGATTCTAGCAGAGGACTTCAACATCATCTTGTCACTTGCAGAGAAAAGAGGAGGGACCAGACGATTGGATAGAGATGCAGAGGATTTATCAAACTTCATTGACACAACGAAGATGGTAGACCTACAAACTAATAACGGCCAGTTCACCTGGAATAATAAAAGGATGAATCAACATCAGGTAGCAACAAGACTTGACAGATTCCTGGTGTCATAGTCAATCATAATGCAAGGTTTGACCTTAGAATGCAATATCCTCCTCTGGGGGGGATTAGATCACTGGTCGATGCAACCTTTCAAGATGGAATAAAACAATGGTGGAGGGAGGAGCAACCAGAGCAAGGGACAAGGATGTTCAAACTCTATAAAAAACTCAAACACATCAAACATAAGCACAAGGAGTGGAACAAGGACACCTTTAGGAATATAAACCAAGAAAATAACAATATAGAAGGAAAAATGAAAATACTCCAGGAAACGTGCATCTTGGAGGGCTACACAGAGGAACGTAAAAAGTAAGAGCTCTAACTAACCCAGGAGTGGAAGCAATGATGTCAGCAAGAAGAAACCCTATGGCGATGAAAGTCCCAGATCAGATGGCTAAAAGAAGGGGAACGAAGCACCAAGTTTTTTCACAGAACAACGATGGCCAGAAGAGCCCACAACAAGATCCTGAAGATCAGGGATCAGAATGGAATAGAGAGAGGGTCACATAAAGACATAGAAACAACTCTGGTAAACCACTTCCAGGGGATAGCCCAGGAACCCAACCAAGACAGAACAATAGCCATACAAAGGATAATACAGCACATCCCACGACTGGTCACTGAGGAACAAAATAACAATTTGAACAAACCCATAGTGGAGGAGATAATCGACCAAGCACTCTAGGAAATGCCCAATGGGAAAGCCCTAGGCCCGGATGGTTTCACGGTGGAGTTCTTCAAAGCATGTTGGGAAGTTGTCAAACATGATGTGTATAGAGTAGTGGAAGACTCTAGAAGGTCAACCTCTATTCTCAAAGTGTTAAATGCCACAATGATTACACTCATCCCAAAAGAAAATGAAGTCAAAACCCTGGACAGATACCGAACAATAGCACTCTGCAATGTGGTGTACAAGTTAATCTCCAAAGTCATAGCAAATAGACTGAAACCCCTCCTACCCACACTGGTTTCACAAGAACAGGCTGGTTTCGTGGAAGGAAGACAAATAATGGACAATATCATCCACGCCCACGAACTCATCCACACCCTGAAGCTTCAGAAACAAGGTGGAATGATAATACAACTGGACCTAGCTAAAGCTTATGACAAAATTAGATGGCATTATATGGTCAAGACCCTGGAAGCCTTCGGGTTCACCCATCACTGAATCAATTGGATAGTCGGCCTAGTTTCAACTACAAGCTACTCGCTCCTGGTCAATGGAGCCCCTGCCAAACCTTTCTAGCCCACTAGAGGCATTAGACAAGGAGATTCGTTGTCCCCCTTCCTTTTCATTCAAATGATGGAAAGTCTCAGCCGAAGCATAAAGAACGCAACCGCAACAGGGGAAATAAAAGGGATCAAACCCTTTGCCACCTGTCCTACCTCCACAAACCAACAATTTGTGGACGACACCACACTTCATGGCATACCCATGGTCAAGGAAGCGAAAGCCTACAAACGAATCTTAAATGATTTTGGGGAAGCTTCGGGAGCTGAGATAAACCAATCAAAATCTATGATTTTTTTCTTTAATACCAACCCCGCAATCCAAAGAAATCTGGCCAACATTCTGGGCTTTGCACGCAAAACACTACCAACCAATTACCTAGGGATCCTGCTAACAAATAAATCTTACAAAATGTCCACTTGGGAGGGAGTAATCAATAGGCTACAAAATCGAGTCAAAAACTGGACATACATATCCCTCAACCTAGCTGGAAGACTCATCTTAACCAAGTCAGTGCTGCAAGCTATTCCAACCTTCATGATGTTGGTATTCCCAACCCCCAAGGGGATATTACAAAAAATAAGGACAATACAAAGAGATTTCCTCTGGTAAGGAGTGGAAACAAAGAAAAAATGGGCACTGGTGGCTTGGGAGAAGATCTGTAAACCAAAAAACAATGGAGGCCTAGGGCTACATGACCCGCAAGTGACCAATGATGCATATGGGGCGAAACTCTGGTGGCTTTGGGTCAAGGAAACCACGACGCCATGGATAAACCTATGGAAGGAAAAATATGCCCTGAACATAAGCGATCAGGACAAAATCCTCTTTAGAGGCACCAAGGCAGAGTCTGCTATCTGGAACCTAGCATGGCGCAACAAGGCTTGGATTCAATCACACAGTTTTTGGGAGGTCAAAAATGGCAGAACCGCCAGATTCTGGGAGGACGCCTGGTAGCAGGAACCTAGACTAGAAAAACCCGGAAGGGAGGAAATCCAACAGGAGATGCTTGCGCAAGGAAAAACCAGAGTCTACCAATACTAGAAGCAAGAGACAAATCGCAACAAATGGAGAATCTGGAACACTCTTACCCCACAGAATAGAGACCAAACCGCAGCAGCAATACAAGAAGTGGAGGAGGAACTGGGGAAACGAAAAATAGTAGTTGTGGAAGGAATGGACCAGCTGTGATGGGGGCACAAGGACGGTGGGGAATCCAACCTCAAAGAAGTACACCACTACATTACGAACTAGGACCAAGAAGACCCCGCACAACAATGGGTTAAGATCTGGAAAAGCCCACAATGGCCAAAAATAAAAATCTTCTAGTGGCTAATACTCCACAATCGAATCTTAACATGGGAGAAAGTCAGGAAGCGCGGTTTCATAGGACCTTCCAGATGTCCCCTATGTGAAGAAAAAGAGGAAACAATGAACCATCTCCTGGATGAATGTACACTCACAGCAGAAGTCTGGGACTGGGCGACCAGCATCTTCCGACAATCTAACAGGATCAGAGGGAATATATCTACAACTATAAATACTTGGAAAGAGAACTACAACGATAATGAAGAGGTGAATCTCAGCTAGTTCCTCATCCCCAGAATGATCATTTGGGAAATCTGGAAAGAAAGGAACCAGCACATCTTCAAGAACCAAAAATGGACGGTAGAAAAGATCAAGGAAACCATCATCTCCATGACAAGAGAAACGGTACAGAGCCGCAACTGCCACTCGAGCAGTGCACAACTCACAACCTAGGATCTCAGAATCCTTGAGGCCTTTCGACTGAAGGACGGACACAACCCCTTTCAAGTGAGATGGCCAACACAACTCCAAATAGGTGAGCGCAACTGGAAACTTCCACCAAAGGGTTCCCTCAAGCTGAATTTTGACGGTGCATCGAAAGGTAACCCAGGCCAGACAGGGTTGGGAGGAGTTATCAGGGACAGTCAAGGAAATATCATTTGGCTGTATACTAGGAGTTTGGGGAACTCAACCAACAATGCCGTGGAGTTTGGAGCCCTGGAGACTGGCCTAGAGATTCTACGTCGGGAAGCAATAACCAATACTATAGTGGAAGGAGATTCCATACTAGTAATCAACACAATAAGGAAGCTCCAAAATAGCACCAGAATGGGCAAAATCCAGAAACACTAGCGCTTGTCACAGTCCCTGCAAAGAATTCAGGAGCACATACAGTCCGGGATCGAAGTAGAGATGTGCTAGGTACGAAGGTCAGCCAATGGCCTAGTGGACATGATAGTTAACGAAGGTGCAGACGAAGCGGAACCAGAACTAGACACAATATGGAGTAACATACCAAGTGGTCAGTTTCGAACAGACTGCACTCAAATAACGGTAAAGGATTACGGTGGCAGCCAAAGTACGGACGACCACAGCGATATTGGAGGCTCAGAAGTACTCAAAAGGCACGTAGGACCCCGTCAGAATCCGAAAGGCCAACATGCCAACACGAATTCCAATTCAGACCCAAGTCACACCACAGGAGGAGATACAATACGGTGGCCCTATCACTAGAAAGGAATACAGGGACTGCTCATGGGAGCAAAGGAGGGATATCTAGCAGGAGGAAAAGTACACAGAACAAAACGGTTGGACATGGGCGGGGTTGAGTACGCATCACCTATACACAGGTAAGGGAGGAGGAAATGATTGGCATACAAGGTGAAAAACAGGGGAGCGACGCAGGGATGACGACAGGAATCCCAAGAACACATGATCCAAATCAATGCGATAGAACCTAAAAGGACACCTCTATAGGAGATCAATAATTACTAGGAGAAGCCAGCAGCCGGGGAAACCCAATAAACGAAACATCACCAGAGGAAACCACAGATCGGAGAGAAGAAATCACAGAGGCCATACTAAGCACCAATAAGTAATGGAAAAAAGTAGAGGACAAACTCAAGTCGATAAACACGTAGAGATGACAAGATTGAAGAAGACCTAGAGCAAGAGAGGCCCCTAGGGAGGCTCATTCAAAAAGCACCTGGAAGATCACGAAGGTGGAACAGGTGGCCAGAGAGGCCAAGGAAACCTTCCTCAAGCAGGTCGACCCCAAAGGGAAAGCAGTCATAGACAGGTGGGAAAGAGAAGTCAACAACCAACGCCAGGGCAAGGAATGGGATGAACTCATTCAAGAAGTCGACGGGATTAAGGACCCAAGGACCACTCAACCAAGAAAGACCCTCTACCAAAAGATGGTGGAAGAAGCCTGGCGCACCAAAATGTTGATAGGCAAGCTGAAAGTTGACAGGAAAGAGACCAGTAAGGAAGCAATTAGGGGACATAAGAAGGAGCTCAAAAAAATCATGAACCGACTCAGCAACTTGGAGACCCTTACCAGAGGAATAATGGAGGACCAGAGAAGTCAAAACGAAAAGTTGGAGCGACTGGTGGAACAATTTCACATCTATATCCACTACGTCCACCATTTAGACATAACTCCTGAGGACCGACAAGGAACTCCAGCCAACATCAGAAGGACATGCATGGTAGAGCAGACAGAGGAAAAAGCAGCAAATAAGAAAGGAGACAATAACCAGCCAATCATCCTAAACTAACGCAGCACAAACCACGGTTTTTATGCACTACTTACTGTTATCTGTTACTGAATATGTTAAGTTATGTTTTTTTGCAAACTGGCTTAAGAGGACTGGGTCGGTTTCCCAAGGTGGCAGTCCAACTCCAACGTTTTTGTTGATAGTGCGTATACGAGGGACCTGATCTAGTTTCCTTTTCGGGCAGATCCAGGGATCCCTCCCTGGTTTTCCTTTTTGTACTATAAGTTTTTACAGTTATATAAAATCTCAACTCACTTACAAAAAAATAAATTAACAATATCTTTACAAATTTTTTTAATGATTATATTCTCTATATTTATTTTAACCATAATCTTTAAAATAAAAGTAAATTTGAAAATTAGAAATGTTTATAAAAAAAATGGTTTAAAAACACTTACATATCTATTAACATTATCCTTATAAAAAATCTTAAATGATTATATTCTCTCTATTTAATTTAATCATAATCTTTAAAATAAAAAATAAAAGTAAATTTGAAAATTAGAAATATCCAAACATAAAACATCTACAAATTGTTTATAAAAAAATGGTTTAAAAACACTTACATATCAATTAACAATATCCTTATAAAAAATATTAATGATTCTATTCTCTATATTTAATTTAACCATAATCTTTAAAATAAAAGTAAATTTGAAAATTAGAAATGTCCAAACATAAAACATCTACAAAGTCTTTACTATTCAATAGTAAAAAATGATAACTAAAATAAATGATTTAATCAATTGCTTGGTTTTCTAGGGTTGCACACACAACAACTTGAGCTTAATTTGATTGTAGATTGGAGTCATTGAGGGCCCAACCACAAAATTAATGATTGACTTTATGGTTGGCCCGAATTTACAATCAAGCTAAATATGACCCACATAATTGCACTACATTGTTGCAATCTGTTAACATTAATTCTTGTTAAGAGGGGCGGGTTGTTTTCTCTCCTTTGACCTCGTAGCCCGAGCTGCGAAGAAGAAGGCCTAAAAATCCAACAAAGGCATTTTATTCAAAGGGCGTAGTCATGAGCACCAAGCGTCGCATGCAGAAGAAGTCCTTTTCGGGCTTAAAATCAAGTGAGCGGGCATTTTGTTTTCAACGGCAAGGATTCATCGACAAAGCATAGCAACGGTCGATGGGTAATTGCAGTCAACCGAGTCGTGCCAAGTATAGCGTAGAAGTTTTCAAGGAAGTGAATGGTCAGAATTCTTCGTGGACCACTCGCGAAGTTACGAGGGTCGTTGATCGCGATCAGTTTAAGCATGGGATTATTTCTCGGACTCGGGGTTCGTGAGTTCAAAGGGCGGACCATATCCTTTGGTTGCGCGAGATCACGAGTTACGAGAAGTGTTCCAAGGGGAGTCAACCATCGCTGACCATCGCGTCTCGGGACTTTGCAAGGGGAGAATGCCAAAGTTCGACACTCCAACTCGCGAGGTCGCAAGCTGCGAGAGGCACTAGCACTTGAGCCCTAGCCGACGGTTACGTGAGGAGGGCGCTGACAAGGAAAGGAGCTAGACTCGTATCGCCATCTCGGGTATCAGAAGTTTGGAAAAGAGAAGCCGAGGGTCTTCAACCCACGAACTCGCGAGTCGCGAAAAGAAAAGAGATTTTAATGTTGGGCCCACAATATCGCCGAAAGTGTTCAGGTCCATCCGATCAGAGAGGGACACGTGGTGCGCGATTAGGCTCTATCACCTCTTCGCGCATCACGACTTTGAAGAGCAAGGATCAGCTCCCTCCCATTCATGAGACGCGAAGTACATAGGCGTCCGGGTTTTGGGCCCACAGTATTGTCGAGATGTTCAGGGCCATCCGATCAGAGAGGGACACGTGGTGCGCGATTAGGCTCTATCGCCTCTTCGCGCATCGCGACTTTGAAGAGCGAGGATCAACTCCCTCCCATCCATGAGACACAAAGTGTCGAAGGCGTCCGGGTTTTGGGCCCACAATATTGTCGAGATGTTCAGGGTCGTCCGATCAAAGAGGGACACGTGGTGCGCGATTAGGCTCTATTGCCTCTTCGCGCATCGCGACTTTGAAGAGCAAGGATCAGCTCCCTCCCATCCACGAGACGCAAAGTGCCGAAGGTGTACGGGTTTTGGGCCCACAGCATTGCCGAGATGTTCAGGTTTGTCCGATCAGAGAGGGACACGTGGTGCACAATTAGGCTCTATCGCCTCTTCGTGCATCACGACTTTGAAGCACAAGGAGCAGCCTCCTCCCATCCACGAAATGCGAGATGCCGAAGGCGTTCAGAACTCGGGTCCACAGTATCGCCAAAGGAGTTCAGGGTCGTCTGATCAGAGAGGGACATGTGGTTCGCGATTAGGCTCTATCACCTCTTAGTGCATCGTGACTTTGAAGAACGAGGATCAGCCTCCTCCCAGCTACGAGACACGAAGCGTCGAAAGCGCCCTTGAGGATAAGCACAGGGTCACGGCCCGTGGTCACTCGGGGAAATAGAAGGAGTTGTGCAAAAGGGCCAAAAGAGCCAAGTTTAACTGCAAAAGGGATCGTCGCAATCTCCAGGTGCCAGTCCAACTCGATATCAACCCTGAGTCCTGCTAGGATTAAATGGAGGTGGGAGGAGGTGGTTGAAACCTCTCCTCACTCATTAATTGTAAGGTATGGAGGATTCGGTAGGCAGTCTTCCCGAGACGGTCCTGTGTGTTGGTTTTTCTCAAAGAAGCCATGCCGAGCCCTCGACTAACCAGAGAAGTTTGCACACACTAACTCAGCATTTAATGGCTCAGCTACCCCCTTGCAAGAGCCATGCACAGTTAAGGTGGCGTCTGACAAGGGATTTCCGTCCGAGTTTGACTGAAGGAACGCCACACCTTGGAGGTCTAAGAACACCTCTATTGGGCGATTTTTTTTGAGTATATGTACTCAGTTTTTTGTATTTTTGAAGGTATCGATGGTTGAGCTAGGCTCCCGACTGTAAAGTTTTGATGAAGCATTGGTTGCTCTGGTTATGTATTGGCACTTGAGACTTCTTGCCTTATGAATGTCAGCCTCTTTCCATCTCTCTATGTATACTGTGTTAGAACAGCTCGGAATTGGAGGATCCAATCAAGTTACGTTGTTATAGGATGATGTATGTTGGATCACTATAATAGTTGTATTGTTTCTAATCAATTCTTGTATTTTCTCAACGCTGAATGATTTGGAATTGGAAGATCCAGTCAAGTCACCCTTCAAACTTTGAACCAAGAGGATCTTGTATTCTGAGTTTTTCCTCGTCAAGCTGCTGAAAGGCTTGATGCCCAAAGCAGTCTTTCTCACTCATCTCACTAAGTCTTCCATCTGCTCATTTTATAATCAACTCACTGATGGAAGTTAGATCAAGACCTCCTGTGTTTTTCTACATACCAAGTTCGGTTTTCTGAGTTAGAGCGATATCTTCTTGAGTCTCTATCCATTCGATCACCCCATTAAATTATTCGTGACATAAACTGATGGGCGTCGGGCTCTGCTCCTACTGCAATCCAGCAGTGACTTCCAACGCCAACATTTCTAGCACTGTTGTCGGGGACTAAGTTGAAGATTTTCCCCAAGATTGAACGACATTGAGCCTCTGATTCTGAAGGTGCATCAGGCATCAGAGCCTTTGAAGATTGCTACTGTGCACCTGGCAGCTCCATTGTGATGACTCCACTGTAACGAACCTGCTATTTTAGTTGTGGATTTCAGAGGCAGACACATGCAGTCCCATCCACAACTGCCTCTAGCAACACCTGTAGCTGATCCAGAGGTGATTTTCAGAAAAGGAAAGGCCTCTGAAGGAGAAACTTCCACCGTCGAACCAGGTAATCCTCCATCTCCTTCTATAGAAACTCCATTTTCTTCTCCTTGGCTTCCTAGCAGACCTTTTTCTAAAGTCTCTCGTTTCCTGAATTCCGGGAGTGTTCCTGCTGAGTTTTCCCCTCTCGGTCTGGGATTGGAGGGAGAAATCCTTATCACTCCCCTTTCCCCTGAAACTGTACCTTGGCGTGGACCCAGGACCACAGAAGACTTCCCCACTCCTAGCTTTACCACTCATCCTCTTGTTATTGTTGCCACTTCCACACAGAGAGAAGCATCTGCTGACTCAAGCCCGTTAGCCTTCTCCCTAAATCCCCCATTGTTTTCTGGAAGCTCATTCCCAGTATCCCCTTTTCGAGCCCCTTCCCCTCCGAGTTCTCCTCCACCTAATATCCCTATGGCAGGATCAAATCCCCCTATGACCAGAATGGAGGCTATTATAGTTGCTAGGTATGCTCCCCTTGTGTTACCTCAACCTCTCAATTCCCTTCCAGCAGATGGTTACCTCAAGTAGCTGCCCAAGTTTACAGGTGAGGGGGACATAACTGCAGAAGAACACCTCGAAGCCTTCTATAGTTTTACAGACGATCATGTTATCATGCATGCAGATGTATGGATGAGGATTTTCGTCCATAGTCTTGAAGGCGAGGCTAGAAAATGGTTTAGGGCCCTGCCTCCTGGATCTATTGATAGGATTGAGGCTTTGGATAGTGCCTTTGTGAGACAATGGGGAGACAAAAAGGACAGCATGTATTACATGACTGAGTTCGGGTCTTTGAAGAGAAAGGAAGGAGAGTCTGTCTCTGACTTCTCCAAAATATTTAATAAAATGTACAATAAGATCCCCACCGAGATAAAGCCCTCTGAAGCCTCTGCAAAGATCACTTATGCCAGTGCTTTTGATCCTGATTTCTGCCTCTTGTTGAGGGAAAGGAGAGCCACCACTCTGGCTCCATGCAGGATGCAGCCGTGGAAGTAGAGTCTAACATATTGGTTGTTGACCGACTCAGAAATAACGATGACAGAGACGTATCCAGGAGAAGAACAAAGGCCTCCCCATCCTGTTCCTCTCCCCTTCCCCTTCAGATGGATGAGGTAGCTAAAGTACTGAAATCCCTTTCGGCTAGGATGGAGAAGTGGGAATTAGAGGGGAAGCCCACGTACAAAAACCCCCAGAATACTGATAACAGAGGTTTCAAGAGGCCTGGTAACAATATGCCACAGACTTTTCCAAAGGAATAAAGAAGCAGAGACAGGGATGATCAGAGGATTCAGACCCCTCTCCAGAATAGCCTAGTTGCTCATGAAGAAGGGGAGGAGGTGGATGAACTCGACCCTAAGATCCACTGCATCGAGGAAACTTCCCCGTTTCCTCATTTGACTCAATCTGCATATGAAGAATCCCTTATCAACACTCAAATCAATGAGTTGAGTAAAGGGGAAAAGGCCAGCAACACTCCTAACAGATACAATCTCAGGTCAAAAAAGAAAGAAGGGAATTTTGATAACCAAGATCAGCCCCTCATAGCATAAAGGCCCACTAAAGCTGCAGCAACCACCACTAAAGAAAAGAAAACTTAGAATTCTTCGCCAGCAACCAAGGAACCTGTCTCCAAGGTAAGGGAAGATCCTAAGTCTCTCCCCTCCTTTAATTTTGAGCATGAGATTCAGAAGATTAGAATCCTTGTACCCCTATCCAAACTAGTTGAAAATGAAGATTTCAAAAGGTCCCTCTCCAAGCTGCTACAATCTGAGCCCCCCCAACCTTCCACGAACTCAATAAATCTCCAAGATGAAAAGCCAGCAATTGTCCTAGGTCCCATAGTAGAAGATAGAGATGATTCATCCCCTCCTTTATACGTATCCCTGAACATACATGATAAAGTGCTGCATAACTGCCTCATGGATTCAGGGGCTTCCCATAACCTTATGCCCAAAATAGTAATGGAAGAATTGGGACTGGAAGTGACAAAGGCTTATCATGATTTGTACTCTTTTGATTCAAGGAGGGTGCAATGTCTTGGAGTCATCAAAGACTTGGTGGTCTCTTTATTTCAGCTGCCAATGAACAGTGTGGTCATGGACATTGTGGTAGCTGATGTTCCCCCCAAGTTTGGCATGTTGTTGTCTAGATCCTGGATTAAAAGACTTGGAGGAACATTACATATGGATCTCACATATGCTATTATTCCAATCTTTGGAGGGGAACACAGGAGGTTGTACAGAGAAGCCCAGCTAGCCTATATTGTCAGTGATGAAGAAACCCCACCAATCATCCAATCTTTGCACTGGACACTGATTTGGGGTCTAGTTTATTACAGATCATCGATGCTTCTGAAGCCCCTTTCCAAATCAGAAAGCAACCCTTATTTGATCACGGGACACCTCCTCGAGACACCTACATTTGAAAAATGTTTTTCGACGGACCTTCTTCTAGCGAAGGCACTGGCGCTGGAGTGGTTTTCATGTCAACTTCTCAAGAGACCATATCCCTGTCATACAAGCTGGAATTTGAAACCACCAACAATGTGGCAGAGTACGAATCTCTTGTTTTGGGTATGAGGGCCACAAAAGAAATGGGAATAAGGGAGATGGCAGTGTTCGGAGATGTGGAATTGATAATCCAACAAGTCAGGAATGTCTATCAGGCCAAGCATCCTCGGCTCAGAAGTTACAGGAACGAGGTATGGGACCTGATTGATAATTTCTTCTCAGCTTTCAACATTTCTTTTGTCCCAAGAGAGGATATTGTTGTGGCCGATTCTTTAGCTGTTTTAGCTAGCCGGTTCAAGATCCCTCTGCTATCTATGGTCAAATATGATGTTGAGATAAAATATAGGCCCTTTGTACCAGACAATGTCAAGCATTGGAAGGTATTTGATGATGATCTTGAAATCAAAAAATTTCTCCAATCTATTGTTGAGTTTTCTACGTTGCACATTGATCAGGATCCTGACCTTGAAGGTGACCATTACCTTGAGGTGTTTTTAAATGAAATTGCTAATCACCGGATTATTCAGCTTCCTAGCAATCACATTCTAAGGGGACTAGTCCCTTTAGAAAGATTGTTTGATGGGAATGATGTGGCAGTAAAGGGTAGGGTTTCAGATGAAGAGGCTGACATAGCTAAGTGCAACATTGGCACATAGGAGGAGCCTAAGTTTGTCAAGTTGTCGAGTAGTTTGACCAGAGAACAAAGGGCCAAATATACCGAGTTATTAAGAGAATTTGTCGGTGTGTTTGCATGGACATATGAAGACCTCAAGACATATGACACATCTGTCATTGAACACAAAATCCCACAGAAGGAAGAGGCTAGGCCATTTAGGCAAAAGCTAAGACAGATAAATCCCATGTTGATGCCCGTCATGGAAAAAGAAGTGAATAAGTTGTTAGATGCCCAAATCATTGTCCCCTTGAGATATTCTGAATGGGTGGCCAATTTGGTTCCGGTAAGAAAGAAAAGTGGAGAAATTAGGCTCTGTGTCGATTTCAGGAACCTGAACAAGAGCTTAAAGAAAGACAATTATCCCCTACCCAACATGGAACACATATTGCAGAGGGTAATTGGCGCATCTAGGATATCCATGATCGATGGTTTTTCTGGTTATAACCAGATATCAGTCATGCCTGAGGATAGAGAAAAAACGACCCTCACCACTCCTTGGGGCACATTCATGTATGCCAAAATTCCCTTTGGATTGATGAATGCATGAGCAACATTTCAGCAGGCCATGGATATAGCCTTCATTGGGGAAAAAGACCAGTTTGTGGTGATCTAACTGGATGACATCACAGTCTTCTCTAGGTCTGATAAAGAGCACTGTAATCACTTCAGGAAAGTTTTCTCGAAATGCCGGAGGTTTGGTCTTTCCCTAAATCCTAAGAAATCTTTGTTTTCTATGAAGGAGGGGAAATTGTTAGGTCATATAGTATCAACAGAAGGAGTAAGGATTGATCCCAGCAGGGTAGAGGCAATTCAGACTCTATCACTTCCCCGGTCTACAAAGGAAGTTCAAGCCTTTTTAGGGAAGATTAACTTTCTGAGGAGGTTCATCTCAAATTTCACTGAGGTGGTGAAACACATCACATCCATGCTTAGGAAAGGAAAAGAAGTAAAATTGACTGTTGAACCCAGGGAATATTTTATCCAAATAAAAAGGGCATTGACTGAGGCACCTGTGCTGATCAGTCCTAACTATTCCAAAGACTTCCTAGTTTTTTCTTTCGCTTCTTTTGATATAGTAGCAGCGGTCTTATTGCAGAAAAATGAAGAAGGGCGAGAGAAACCCATTGCCTTCTTTAGTAAAGCATTAAGAGATGCAGAAATCAGGTACGAGATCATGGAGAAGCAGGCCTATGTCTTGGTGAAAGCTCTCAAATCTTTCAGAGTCTATGTCTTGCACTCAAAAGTGATTGCATACGTTCCTTCAGCTTCTGTGAAGGACATCCTTATACAGCCTGACATAGATGGGAGAAGAGGTAAATGGATTGCCAAAATCTTGGAGTTTGATCTGGATATTAAGCCCAACAAGTTGTTTGAGGGGCAGGGTTTAGCCAAGCTACTGGCTTAATCCAATTGCAGAGCCTTGGGGATTAGTCTGATCAATACTTGCTCAGGAACTCAGTAAGCTGATTCGCCCAGCCAAAGTTCACAGGATGACTTGCCACTAACAGAATGTGCCTGGTATCGAGACATCTTGTACTTTCTACAGGAGTTGAGGCCCCCTGATGAAATGGGTAAAAGTAAGGCAAGATCTTTAAAACTCAAGGCAGTGAAATATTGCCTCATTGACCAAGTCTTGTACTAGAGAGACCCTCTAGGGGTGTTGTTGAGGTGTTTGAGCCCACAGGAATCCCAGAAGGTTATATTTGAATTCCATAACAGCCTTTGTGGAGGACATTATTTTTGGAAGACCACAGCGCACAAAATCCTCAGGGCCGGGTATTACTGGCCCACTTTATTCACTGATGTCTGCATAGAAATCAGAGCTTGCATCAAATGCCAAAATTTCTCAAGAAAGCAACAGCTTAGACCACTGCCACTGAAGCCTGTAGTAGCTTCAACACCTTTTCGACAGTGGGGGCCGGACTTCATCGGGGAAATCCATCCTCCCTCAAGTGGCCAACACAGATGGATCCTAACTGCAACAGACTATTTCACCAAGTGGATAGAAGCTGCCCCCACCAGAAGTGCATCACACAAAGTAATTATCAGCTTCCTGGAGGATATCATAGCCAGATTTGGTTGTTCCAGCAGGATTGTCACTGATAATGTTGCTTCGTTCAAA
>ML779501.1:556048-604025 GCA_009831015.1 Picea engelmannii | reverse complement strand
ATTTCACCAAGTGGATAGAAGCTGCCCCCACCAGAAGTGCATCACACAAAGTAATTATCAGCTTCCTGGAGGATATCATAGCCAGATTTGGTTGTTCCAGCAGGATTGTCACTGATAATGTTGCTTCGTTCAAATCTGAGCCTCTGATTAAGTTCTGTGAGCAGTTCCAGATCTCGCTAATTCACTCCACCCCCTATTATCCTCAAGGAAATGGACTGGCAGAATCTTCCAATAAAAGCTTAATCAATCTCATTAAAAGATTATTGGAAGACAATAAGAGGGCTTGGGATTCAAAGCTCAAATTTTCTCTATGGGTCGATCGAGTGACAACGAAGAAGTCCCTGGGCACCTTGCCTTTTCAGCTGGTTTACGGAACAGAGGCGATTTTTCCCACTCAGCTCGCCTTACCTGTAGCGAAGTTCTTTCAAGATTATGCAGGAGAGTCGGATCATATGGTCAGAAGGATTCATCAGATGGTGGAAGTACAATAGATCAGGGAACAGGTGATGGACGCAACTCATAGTAATTAGCAGAAGGTCAAACAGGCCTTTGACAGGAAGGTTAGGAAGAAGGAGTTTGAGATCGGGGATTTGGTGCTTAAGTGGGATGCACCCAGACAGGATAAGGGAAAACACAGCAAGTTTGACGCCCTATGGATCGGGCCCTTCAAAATATCTAAGATTTTCTCAAATAACACGTACAAGTTGCAGGATTTGGAGGGTGAAGAGGTTTTTAACAGCCCAGTAAATGGGCATTTTCTGAAGAAATGTTTTGTTTGAGCCTTAGATGGCTCCTTTGTTTGTAAATATTGTCCTTTTGGTTCTTTGTTTATTTTTATTTTTCGTCTTAGTAAATGACTCCATAGCCCATAGCAAGGCACTGAAGCTGCAAATGAGTTCTTAGATCATCACAGGGATGACTCTATCCCCCATGGAACCTAATGTTAACATTAATTCTTGTAAAGAGGGGCAGGTTGTTTTCTCTCCTTTGAGCCTGTAGCCCGAGCTACGAAGAAGAAGGCCTAAAAATCCGACAAAGGCATTTTATTCAAAGGGATCAGTCATGAGCGCCAAGCGCGACATGCAGAAGAAGTCCTTTTCGGGCTTAAAATCAAACGAGCGGGCATTTTTTTTTCGACGGCAAAGATTCATCGACAGAGCAGAGCAATGGTCGATGGGTAATTGCAGTCAACCGAGTCGTGCCAAGTATAGCGTAGAAGTTTTCAAGGAAGTGAACGGTCAAAATTCTCTGTGGAGCACTCGCGAAGTTACGAGGGTCATTGATCGCGATCAGTTTAAGTGTGGGATTATTTCTCAAACTCGAGGCTCATGAGTTCGAAGGGTGGACCATATCCTTTGGTTGCGTGAGATCGCAAGTTACGAGAAGTGTTCAAAGGGGACTCAACCATCACTGACCATCGTGCCTCAGGACTTCGCAAGGGGAGAATGCCAAAGTTCAACACTCCAACTCACGAGGTCGCGAGTTGCGAGAGGTGCTAGCACTTGAGCCCTTGCCGATGGTTACGTGAGGAGAGCGCTGACAAGGAAAGGAGCTAGACCCGTATCGTCATCTCGGGTATCGAGAGTTTGGAAAAGAGGAGCTGAGGGTCTTCAACCCACGAACTCACGAGTCACAAAAAGCAAAGAGCTTTTAATGTCGGGCCCACAGTATTGTTGAAAGTGTTCAGGGTCGTCCGATCAGAGAGGGACACGTGGTGCGCGATTAGGCTCTATCGCCTCTTCGTGCATTGCGACTTTGAAGAGCAACGATCAGCTCCCTCCCATCCACGAGACGCGAAGTGCCGAAGGCATCCAGGTTTTGGGCCCATAGTATTGCCAAGATGTTCAGGGTCGTCCGATCAGAGAGGGACACATGGTGTGCGATTAGGCTCTATCGCCTCTTTGCGCATCACGACTTTGAAGAGCGAGGATCAGCTCCCTCCCATCCATGAGACGTGAAGTGCTGAAGGTGTCTGGGTTTTGGGCCCATAGTATTGCCGAGATGTCAGAGCCATCCGAATAGAGAGGGACACATGGTGCGCGATTAGGCTCTATCGCCTCTTCACGCATCACAACTTTGAAGAGCAAGGATCAACTCCCTCCCATCCACGAGACACAAAGTGCCGAAGGCGTCCAGGTTTTGGGCCCACAGTATTTCCGAGATGTTCAGGGCCGTCCGATCAGAGAGGGACACATGGTGCGCGATTAGGCTCTATCGCCTCTTCGCGCATCGTGACTTTGAAGCACAAGGAGTAGCCTCCTCCCATCCACAAAATGCGAGATGACGAAGGCATTCAAGACTTGGTTCCACAGTATCGCCGAAGGAGTTCAGGGCCATCCGATCAGAGAGGGACACGTGGTGCGCGATTAGGCTCTATCGCCTCTTCATGCATCACGACTTTGAAGAACGAGGATCAGCCTCCTCTTAGCTATGAGACGTGAAGCACCGAAAGCACCCTTGAGGATAAGCATAGGGTCACGGCCCATGGTCACTCAGGGAAATAGAAGGAGTTGTGCAAAAGGGCCAAAAGAGCCAAGTTTAGCTGCATAAGGGATCGTCGTGATCTCCAGGTGCCAATCCGACTCGGTCTCAACCCTGGTTCCTGCTAGGAGTAAATGGAGGTGGGATGAGGTGGTTGAAACCTCTCCTCACTCATTAATTGTAAGGTATGGAGGATCCAGCAGGTAGTCTGCCTGAGACGGTCCTGTGTGTTGGTTTTTCTCAAAGAAGCCATGTCGAGCCCTCGACTAACCAGAGAAGTCTCCACACACTAACTCAGCATTTAATGGATTAGCTACCCCCTTGCAAGAGCCATGCATAGTTAAGGTGGCATCTGACGAGGGATTTTCGTCTGAGTTTGACTGAAGGGACGCTAGGCCTTGGAGGTCCGAGCACGCCTTTGTTGGGCGATTTTTTCTGAGTATATGTACTCAATTTTTTGTATTTTTTAAGGTATCAATGGTTGAGCTAGGCTCCCGATTGTAAAGTTTTTATGAAGCACTGGTTTCTCTGGTTATGTATTGGCACTTGAGACTTCTTGCCTTATGAATGTCAGCCTCTTTCCATCTCTCTGTGTATACTGTGTTAGAACAGCTCAGAATTGGAGGATCCAATCGAGTTATGCTGTTATAGGATGATGTATGTTGGATCACTGTAATAGTTGTATTGTTTCTAATCAGTTCTTGTATTTTCTCAATGCTGAATGATTTGGAATTGGAAGATCCAGTCAAGTCACCCTTCAGTTCCCCGAAACTCTGAACCAAGCGGATCTTGTATTTTGAGTTTTTCCTCCTCAAGCTACTAAAAGGCCTGATGCCCAAAGCAGTCTTGCTCACTCATCTCACTAAGTCTTCCATCCACTCATTTTATAATCAACTCACTGATGGAAGTTAGATCAAGACCTCCTGTGTTTTTCTACATACCAAGACCGGTTTTCTGAGTTAGAGCGATATCTTCTTGAGTCTCTATCCATTCGATCACCCCATTAAATTATTCGTGACATAAACTGATGGGCATATGGCTCTGCTCTTGCTGCAATCCAGGAGTGACTTCCAACGCCAACACAATCATTTCAACTTTGAATCTCCATTGTCACCATTTAGCTAAAATGTTATAATAAGGTTTACTTTATTAGTCCCTCCATTTTAGTTTATCTGAGACTATAGTAAACGACTTTCCATTTTTTCCATCTCCTTGTATGTAGATTTAAATATATATTAGCCATTTTTGCAAAGTTCCCCAAAGTTGTACGAAGATTTAAATATATATTAGCCATTTTTGCAAAGTTACCCAAAGTTAGACATATATGAACTTTATCTTGACAAATGAAATCTTATGAGTCTTCTTTGACCTCATCTCGAGAAGAAGCCAATAGTTTGCAGAATATTTGAAACACAATTTTCAAATATTCTCTCCAAAATTAGATATTTATGAACTTTTTCTCGACCAATGAAATCTTATGAGTCTTATTTGACGTCATCCTGAGAAGAAGCCAATAGTTGACACAATCTTCGAAACATTATTTTCAAACCGTCTTCGATTTGTATGTCATGCACTCAACATGCAAATAAAATTTACCATGCTCCACATATTGCTTTGTCATGCTCCATGCTCTAAATATTGCTTTGTCATGCTCCATGCTCCACATATCCTTGAGGCATATGCACATGTCATGAGACATATGGTCCTCTTTCAAATATACTATGTATACCTTTACCATGCTCCATATATCCTTGAGACATATGCATAAGTCTTGAGACATATGGTCCTCCAAATACACTATGTATTCCTTCTGCATGTGTTGTTGGACTCCTTGGCATGGTGTCTCTCGTAGAAGCTTCTCCTTGGCATGGAGGCTCTCGTAAATGTTGGAAGTGTTCAATTGCTTCCTCTAGGTCACTCCAAAAACTAAAGATGCTCAGAAGTGTTCAATTGCTTCATCTAGGCTACTCCAAAAATTAAAGATGCTTGGAAGTGTTCAATTGCTTCATCTAGGCCACTCAATGTTATGTACAATAGCATAAAAGCAGTGTAAAAACTAAAGATTCGATATGTACCTTGAATGTGTCAATCTACTCAATTTGTCACTTTCTGTTAGTAGATCTTGGGTGACGTAGCTAAAATGACTGCAAGTACCTTAGTTCAGGTTACCTTTGTCTTCCTCTACAAGTCTTCTTCTTAAGTAATTTATGTTAGGGTTTTGTTATATTCACCGCCCAGAACCTCTGCACAATATTCAATGGAGATTACTATGACCTGCAATTTTACCCATTTAGATCTAGAATCGCCCCACTCAATATCAACTTAGAAATCATGCAAAAAAAACCCAAGAATTCCCTTTACTTCATGGAAAACAATTTTAATGCTACTTGTTATTCCCATCTTGTGGATAACTAAGGAGATGATGTATCGAGGCCCTCAGGTTGTCAATATGGAGTGTCGAGAGACTACATGATCAACAAATCCCTTTGCACAGATGGAAAACCCACTCACCACCATAGATGGTCACATGTTTACAAATGGCATCCACCACACCAATTGGATTCCGAAAGGTAGTGGGCCTTGTTGAATGAGGTACAAATCAGTATTATGGTGAGCATCATTTCATACCTAGGCCACTTGATTATGTTGTATCTTAGATTACTCTAGATTTCATGATATGTGCTTGGGAATTATGCCTTTTTCCATGCCCTTGGTGGTTGACATTGTGCCCTAGTAAGTGGTCTTCTTTGGGAATGGGTTTGCTATTAGGAAATCCCTTAATGAATCATCGTATCGTTCTCGGCCATACTTACAAGTTTCCATCATTACTCCCCTCCATTTCCTTATCTCTTGGTATTTTAGGGTGTATTGAACCAAGAAGGAGTTGTCCCTCATTCTATGGGAAGAAGGCGCTAAAGGCCCAGAGGGGTTGGTGTTGGGTAAAAGATAAAATCCTTATATAAACCTTCCAGATGCTTTGCCTAGGGATCACCCAAGAAAGCAATAAAACACTTATCTTTGAATAAAGGGGACCCACAATATAATCAAGAAATGCTTAAAAGGTTAGTTGAAGGATAGGAGGTCTCATCACGAGCCGAACTCTCATGTCCATGGATATCTAGTGGTATGATATTGTCATCATCTGGTCACCAAAACAAGGCAGTGACTCTCAGTTGCATGGTTGAGAGAAAGGGGGTCTCATCACGAGCCATATTTCTCATTTCCATTTGGTATTTGTTGGTGACATTGCCACCACATGGTCACCGTGCCAGGGCAGTCACCTTCAAACTCTCCTTATACTATTATGAAAGAAAATATAAAGAAAAAAAGATAAAAGGAAAATGATGGGATTGGAAAAAGTGCATTGCGGATGAAGGTACCACACGCCCTCTACAAAAGCACCCATGAATGAGACATTACGACCCTTAGTATGTCATGAGCCATATGCCCATTGAGTCTTGACCCCATCCACCTCATACACTTTACATGGCTTAGAAAGGGAACTCTTGGAAACTCTCCTTGACCTAGGGAAAGAACTACCCAACAGGACACCTCATCAACCATCCCATACTTAAGCTTGACAAGTCGCATAGTGTCTTTGAGTTGTTAATTGATTGATATGGTGATATTTGATGCACTGTTGGGATGGATTATTTATTGATTGGATTAAATTATCATGACGTTATGACTTGAGATCCTTGGAGGGCGTGTTCATTTGTCTTTGCAGGACCTAGTTGGTAGACAGTTTTGGGAGAAAAGGCCTAGCTTGTGCTTCCATGGGGCTACAATCCCACAGGTTGGATGTCAGGGGCTCTCATGCCAGATGAGAGAAATATGACTTGGATGGCCTTGATGATGGCTTGGACAACCTATCCCACGCTCTACTTGCCAAATGATTTTCCCAGGAGGGGAAAAACGTTCCATTTTTTAGCTTAACATCGTGATATTGGAGGTTAGGGCTTGGTGGTGAGGTGCCACTCATTTACAATTGAATGTTTTGAAGGGAAGAGGGTCTTCACCATGGTATGAATGCCTAGATGCTTGACACATGGCCTTTGGAGGCCCTTCCATTCTTCTCCAACACCAATGACCTCCTCAAAGTGGAAAAATGTCCCCTAAAGGAGTGACGTCCTCCTAAGTTAGGGTTTAATTTGTGCAAAAGATGAAATTTTAAGTGAGTTGTTTAATATTATTTTGTTAAGGGGGAAAGATTAGGTCTATTGACCCCTAATCTTGTGTTTTACTCCTTAATTTGTGGACAAGCTATGTTAGCTAAATTATGTATAAATAGAGATTATAAGATCTCATTTTAAGCATAACTCTCTCTGTTGTGAGAGACTTGGTCTGAAATTTTTGGCCCCCTTGGATATTTTATCTCTTGTGCACTTGTTTTATGGCTATGTTATGAATGGTTGATGGAGAAAGTCCTAGCACTAGATTTGGATAATGCTTTCTAGCTCTTGTGGTGATTTATCTTGGTATTTCTCTTGATCTTGGTATGGTCTTCTACTATTATGCTACCATTTTTTTAAGTTCAAATATTGTTATGCTAGGAGCTAGGTGGGAATTATAAGGGCATACATCCCCACCATAGCTTTCATCATTTTATTGCTTCATCTCATTGATTAAGGGTTTACTAAGAGAAGTATAAGGGCATACACCCTCTTAGCTTAAACCCTAGCTGAGGGAAACTTGCCTTGGGGAGTAAAAAGGATTACACCCCCAAGGAGGTAGCTTCTCTAAGCTCCTTGTGACTCCATTAACCCAATAGTAAAGGAACTATTCATACTCTTTTTTGCATTGGAGATATAAAATCATTGCCTTGGGAATGTAATTTTTGACCTTTTGAAAGTTCTCTTGCTTGAAGTTGATTTGTCTCATTGAGAGGAGTCTTCCCCCACCAGGGCATCCCCTATCACCCAACACTCTAATTTCTATTACAAAATTTAACCTACATCCATTAGGGTTGCATAACCCTAGCCACTAACACTCTCATAACTCCTAAACTAACCTCGGACTAGCTCTCTAACTTTGCGCATTGACTCTACTAACTAGGGCGCATCTTGTGGGATAATTATTGGCATATTTTGATGGTTAATTTTTTTGTTGCATGCCATTAAATGCACAGCCATAAGGCTGAAATATTCTGCAGAAAACACATGTTATAACAACTTGTTTTATTCAGCCTCATAGTGTCATTTTTCAGTGATAATTGATTGCCTAATTTATTGATAATATTGTTGATTAACCTCATGATTTACATGTTGATTTGAATGTCTTACTTGCTGATATAAAATGTAATATACTGCTGCAAATTAGGGGCAACAAGCTTAACTTGTTGATCCATACTAACATATATCATTGCAAGTTGGATTTTCTTGTGTCTCGGGCAGGTACAATCACCCGGAGAAGTACTATACCTGTGGAGCAGCCATTACTTGACTTGCAAGGCATCTCTCCCTACCTTTCATTCCATTTAGACTTTAAATCTAGGGGCTTCATTTTCATTTCCCTCCATCTCCATCTCAATCCCCCTAGGGTCATCGTGATCACCTTCCTAGAGTGACCTAGTCACCCTTGAAGTGTGGGACCTACATCGAGGTGACATTGGGTGTAGGATTCCCAAGTTGTAGCACTTGTTCTATGGTTGGGTTGGGATTTTCCTAACCTACAACTTGCTCTATAACATTTTGGAGTCGTTTCCAGGGAAGATTGTGAATCTTCTTTGTACCCTAACGACACTTTGGTAAGTTATCCCAAAGCCTTTCCCTTAGCTTTCCTAGGGACTCCACCCAAGGGATGTTCCCTTTCCACTTTTCATGATGATCTCATATTGAAGCTCATCTGGCGACTCCACCTTCCTAGAACCCTTCCTTTCCCTTTTCCCCCCTTTCCATCCTTTGATGAGCCTTGATCTCATCACGCAACTCCATTAAGGTGTCCTTTCAGTTCATTGAAATATGGCACCATGGGATGAAACTCCATCCAAAAATTGTTGTGCCTTGAAGAAGGAACTTTTACAGATGGAAAAGGAAAAGGCTGCTAATAAAGCTGTTGAGGAAATGATGAATCTCATAAGAGATTTGTTTCCTTCCCTTGAAAATGAAGAAGTATTCAGAGAACAAACATATGAACAAAGTCATCAAGAAGAGAACAAAATGAGTTGTGACCCTTTCGAAGACCTTGATGATGCTTTATTCCATGACCTTGAAAGTTAATAAGTATCAGAGGAAACCTTGGATATGACAAATCCCCTTAAAGAAAAGCAAGCAAAGAACTATGCACTCATAATCAAGCCTCTTGTGATGAAGAGGCGATGGAGGGGCTTGTCTATAAAAAGAAAGAAAAATTATGATAAAGCACAACATATTGAGGCACTGTTATCTTTGATCCCGTTTCATGAAGGCGAGGTTGTCCAACCTTTTTTACTTCATAATGTTGAAGAAGCGATCAGTCTCGGTGATGAAGAATTTGAAGGTCTAGTTGAAGACGTCCATGCCTCTACTCCTCGTGCACACAAAGACAAAAAGATGGTCAATTTCAGTCATATTTATGATCCTATGAAAGTACCCTTCGATATGGTTAATGAGCCTATAGACACTTTCATATAGATTGGCAGACGTGGATGGGATCTTAGTTGTCTCAAATTTGATAAAGACCCCATCTATGACATTGAAGATAACTATCAAGCAGAGAGGGTGTCATCATCAAAGGAGTGGTCATCATACGTATATGTTTCAGATGCTTGGAATCCTGGTGATGATATGGTTACAGATTTGTTCTGCCCCTTTGAGGATGACTTATCACAACATACTAAGAGAGATCTTCAGTCATCCTTGGGTACATACCCTTTTGAGGATGCAGATTTATTTTATGAGGACTTCCAACCATTGTGCTTAGATTTTGAGAAGTACTAGGGCATGGCCACCTTAAAGCAATCAGAGGTTTTCTCTTCAAAGCAGAAGTATTTTCATCTTGGATATTTCCATGGAGATTCACAAGGGAAGAGGCAGTGTTTTTCTACACCTGAGACTGATCCTTACTATTACCCTCTTCTCCAAGAGACCATGCAATATTCTTTTGATCTCTCGTTTCCTCTCAGTCCTCGACAAACAATGAGTCTTTGAGCTCAGATGAAGATGAGCCTTCATCTACATATAGTAGCCTCCTTCATAGATGGATTGATCAGTCTTGTGGCTACACTTTCAGGCAGGATGATCGGGCTGATGGTTTCTCTTTCTAATGGGATTTTGTCCCTCCCACCCATCTTCATGAGTTTTATTTCATGATCAATTATATATATGTTTATAATTATGACTATTATGTGCTTAACTTATCTTTGTTGTATTACATGATTAGGCACAGGGGGAGATACTTTGATTGAAATGATCAAATGGTTGCACCGGTTGTATGACTTCACGTGACATCATCCAACACGTGATCTTTAGGGCCCCAAGGCCTCAGGTAATTAGGCACAGGTTTACCAGGAGATGTTGCGGTTCTCCTGCACTCTACGACGAGCACATGTCCCCAAGTAGGAGCCAAATGTTATCCCCATTTTGTGGATAAGTAAGGAGATGATGTCTCGAGGCCCTCGGTTTCAGATATGGAGTGTTGAGAGACTACATGATCAACAATTCCCTTTCCATAGATGGAAAACCCACTCAACACCACAGATGGTCACAGGTTTACACATGGCATCCACCACACTAGTTGGCTTCCGGAAGGCAGTGGACCTTGCTCCATGAGGTACAAGTCAGTATTATGGTGAGCATCATTTCAATACCTGAGCCATTTGATTAGGTTGTATCTTAGATTACTCTAGATTTCATGATATGTGCTTGGACATTATGCCTTTTTCCCTGCTTCACCTTGGTGGTTGAAATTGTGCCCCAGTAAGTGGTCTTCTTTGGGAATGGGTTTTCTACTGGGAAATCCCTTAATGAGCCATCATACCATTCTCGACCATACTTACCATTTTCCATCATTATTCCCCTCCATTTCCTTATCTCTTGGGATTTTAGGGTGTATTGACCCAAGAAGGAGTTGTCCCTCATTCTTTGGGAAGAATGGGATAAAGGCCCAGAGGGATTGGTGTTGGGTAAAAGATAAAATCCTTATATAAACCTTCCAAATGCTTCACCCAGGGATGACCTAAGAAAAAAATAAAACACTTATCTTTGAATAAATGGGACCCACAATATAATAAAGAAATGATTAAAAGGTTAATTGAAGGATACGAGGTCTCATCACGAGCCGAACTATCATGTCCATGGATATCTACTGGTATGACATTGTCATCATCTGGCCACCAAACCAGGGTAGTGACTCTCAATTGCATGGCTGAGAGAAAGGGGGTCTCATCACTAGCTCACCTTCTCATTTCCATTTGGTATTTGTGGGTGACATTGCCACCACCTGGTCACCATGCCAGGGCAATGACCTTCAAACTCTCCTTATGCTATTATGAAAGAAAATATAAATAAATAAAGATAAAAGGAAAATGATGGCCCATGGTCTTGGAAAAAGTGCATTGTGGACGAAGGTACTACACACCCTCTACAAAGCCACCCATGAATGAGACATTACGACCCCTAGTATGTCATGAGCCCTATGCCCATTGAGTCTTAACCCCATCCACCTCATACACTTTACATGGCTTAGAGAGGGACCTCTTGTAAGCTCTCCTTGACCTAGGGAAAGATCTACCCAATAAGACACATCATCAACCCTCCCATACTTAAGCTTGACAAGTCGCATAGTGTCTTTGAGTTGTTAATTGTTTGATATGATGATATTTGATGCACATGCTTGGATGGCTTGTTTATTGATTGGATTAACTTATCATGATGTTATGACTTGAGATCCTTGGAGGGCATGTTCATTTGTCTTTGCAGGACCTAGCTAGTGGGTAGTTTTGGGAGAACAAGCCTAGATTGGGCTTCCATGGGGCCAAAACCCCACATGTTGGATGTTAGGGGCTTGCATGCCATATGAGAGAAATATGAATTGGATGGCCTTGATGATGACTTGGATAGCCTATCCCACCCTCTACTTGCTAAAATATTTTCCCAGGAGGGGAAATACGTTCCATTTTTTAGCATGACATCATGATATTGGGGGTTAGGACTTGGTGGTGAGGTACCACTCATTTACACTTGGATGTTTTGAAGGGAAGAGGGTCTTAACCATGGTATGAATGCCTATATTCTTGACACATGGCCTTTGGAGTCCCTTCCGTGCTTCTCCAACAACAACGACCTCCTCAAAGTGGCAAAACGTCCCCTAAAGGGGTGACATCCTCCTAAATTAGGGTTTAATTTGTGCAAAAGATGAAATTTTAAGTGAATTGTTTAATATTATTTTGTTAAGGGGGCAAGATTAGGTCTATTGACCCCTAATCTTTAGTTTTACTCCTTAATTTGTGGACAAACTATGTTAGCTAAATTTTGTATAAATACAGATCATAAGATCTCATTTTAAACATAACTCTCTCTCTCTCTTATGAGAGACTTGGTCTGAAATTTTTGGCCCCCTTGGCTCTTTTATCTCTTTTGCACTCAGATTATGGCTATGTTATGAATGGTTGATGGAGGAAGGCCTAGCACTAGCTTTGGATGATGCTTTCTAACTCTTATGGTGATTTATCTTGGCATTTCTCTTGATCTTGGTATGGTCTTCTACTATTATGTTATCATTTTTTCAAGTTCAAGTATTGTTATGCTAGGAGCTAGGTAGGAAGTATAAGGGCATACACCCCCACCATAGCTTTCATCATTTTATTGCTTCATCTCATTGATTAAGTGTTTTCCAAGAGAAGTATAAGGGCATACACCCTCTTAGCTTAAACCCTAGCTTAGGGAAACTTTCCTTGGGGAGTAAAAGGGATTAAACCCCCAAGGAGGTAGCTTATCTAAGCTCCTTGTGATTCCATTAACCCAATAGTAAAGACACTAGTCATACTCTTTTTTGCATTGGAGATATATAATCATTGCCTTGGGAAACATATTTTTTGACCTTTTGAAAGTTCTCTTGCTTGGAGTTGATTTGTCTCATTGAGAGGAGTATTTACCCCACTAGGGCGTCCCCTCTCTCCCAACACTCTAATTTATGTTGCAAACTTTAACCTACAACCATTAGGGCTACATAACCCTAGCCACTAACACTCTCATAACTCCTAAACTAACCCTAGACTAGCTCTTTAACTTTGTCCATTTACTCTACTAAGTAGGGCACATATTTTGGGATAATTGTTGGCATATTTTGATGGTTAATTTTTTTCGTCCTTCCATTAAATGCTACATCCGTAAGGCTGCAATTTTCTGCAGAAAACACATGTTATAACAACTTGCTTTATTCAGCCTCATAGTGCCATTTTTCAGTCATAATTGATTGCCTAATTTATTGATAATATTGTTGATTGACCTCATGATTTACATGTTGATTTGAATGTCTTACTTGCTGATATAAACAGTCATCTACTGCTACAAATTAGGGAAAACAATCTTAACTTGCCTATCCATACTAACATATATCATTGCAAGTTGGATTTTCTTGTGTCTCGGGCAGGTACAATCACCCGGAGAAGTACTATACCTGTGAGGCAGCCATTACTTGAATTCCAAGGCATCTCTCCCTACCTTTCATTCCATTTAGGCTTGACCTCTAGGGGCTTCATTTTCATTTCCCGCCATCTCCATCTCAATTCCCCTAGGGTCATCGAGATCACCTCCCTAGAGTGACCTAGTCACCCTTGAAGTGCGGGACCTACATTGAGGTGACATTGGGTGTAGAATTCCCAAGTTGTAGCACTTGTTCTGTGGTTGGGTCGGGATTTTCCCAACCTACAATTTGCACTATAACACTACCAACAATGAAGGAGCAAAGATAAACTGAATTACACTCGCAGAGAAAACAAAGGAGGCAAAATATAGGAGGAGATAAACTAAATTACACTCGCAGAGAAAACAAAGGAGGCAAAATATAGGAGGAGAAAACAAATATACTATTAAATTTTTCTTGCTTTATTTCAACGCACAATGGAAAAGAATTCATTACATATTTATAGTTTTTATTTAGGGAATATAGAGCCTTCGAAGACATAAAAAAATCATAATACAATCAATCTAGAAACACATGGGTCTGTAGTGGAAAAGTTTTCGGGCGTCTCTGGTCGAGAAATTTCTACACCTTTTTTACTTCACTAGCTGTGGTAGTTAGCAACAACTTCTGGAATTTTCGGAGACGAGGGCGTGGTATTTTTTCCAGCAGTTTCTCGAAGCTTCATTTTGCTTCATTGGTAACATTCTCCCACTTGAAGCTAAATGAAGGCTTCTGGATAATAAACTGAAGTTGTAGATTGATGTAACCAATAAACTTGGATTCATTCACAAGATGTAAAAACCATGCAAACACATGAGAATGGAAAATAACTCTCTTTTATTCCTTCTCCATCCTAATTGTTACAATGGAAGTTCAACCCCTTATAACTACTATCTAAGATTTTCGAAAACAACTATTTTAGGAAATTCTTGCATGACTCTAAAACTGACCAATAACTAAGAGATAACTAGAGAAACAATATTTGTCAACTCGGTTTTTTGATTAAGTTCATAAACTAAGAGATAATTGATGATTACAAATTTTTAAAATCCCATAAAAACACTAAAACCCCAATTTGAGGCCTTATATGAAGGAATTTGGCCCCGAAAAAGTTTCCAAACGATGTTCGATCTGAAGGAACACATCGACTAGATAGTGAAATATTTGAGACATAACTCCCTATAAAATTCCAGTCCAAATGGATAACTGAGTCAAAAATTATGACCCTCGGAAAATCCCTGCATCATTCTCCTATTGTTGAAAAGAACACGGCTCCTGCAAGTTACTATCTTCAAGTTACAAGTCCCCTTCTATAAGCCATGTACTCTCTGTTGGTGCTACACATTCCCACTGGACCATATATCGAATGTATTGGCCTTACCGAGTATGAAAGGTCTTCTTGTCTAAAATATGCACAATCTTTTCCTTTTTCTTGCTTAAAATGCCCTGTTTCCAATCCACCTCTACCTCACTGTCA
The DNA here is from genome assembly GCA_009831015.1 of Picea engelmannii. NCBI lineage: Eukaryota > Viridiplantae > Streptophyta > Pinopsida > Pinales > Pinaceae > Picea > Picea engelmannii. The sequence continues at coordinate 589,465 of ML779501.1, read as the reverse complement.
TCACCTAGATCGTCCCCATGGAATATATTCAAAAATGTTAAACATAGGGGAGATATCTAGATCATTTGGTAAATCGACCTTATAAGCATTATCATTGATTTTCTTAAGAATCTTGCAAGGACCAATTTTATTATACTTCAATTTGTGGTAGGCTCCTTTAGGAAACCGTTCCTTCTGTAAATAAACCATCACCAAATCATCTTCATTGAGTACCTAGTATCGTCGGTGAGCATCATTTATAATTTTTTTATGTTCATTACTGGTCTACAATTTTTGTCTCACTCGTTGCTGCAACTGTTGAATGTGTTCTGCAAACACTTCCCCATCGTCACTGATCCTATCCCCAAGTGGTAGTTGCACCAAATCTAGGACACACATTGGATTTCTACCGTAAACAACCTGAAATGGAGATTTACCTGTAAATATATTCATTGAAATATTGTAGGCAAATTCTGCTTGAGGTAAAGCCAAATCCCACTGCTTGGGCTTCTCTCTAACAATACTCCGTAACAGGTTTCCCAAACTCTGATTTACTATTTTGGTTTTCCCATCTGTTTGGGGGTGATAGGCACTGCTGAATTATAATTTAGTCCCCATTTTCTTCCATAAAGTCCTCCAAAAATTACCCAAGAACCGAGTATCTCTATCAAACGTAATAGTTTTTGGAACCCTATGCGATTTAACAACTTTTGAAAAAAACAATCCTGCCACCCTCGATGCATCACTAGTTTTCTTACAAGCAATGAAATGAGCCATTTTAGAGAACCTATCAACAACCACAAAAATAGAATCATTACTGCGTTGTGTGTTTGGGAGCCCCAACACAAAATCCATGCTCAGATCTTTCCATGGGCTTGAGAGCACTGCTAATGGCATATACAACCAGGTGTTTTGTGATTGTCCTTTACCCATTTGGAAAATCCTACATTGTGTCAGGCTGTTGTATTAAAGATTTTAATTACCTGAAAACACTAAATTGTCAAACGAGGGTAAGCAAACTTAGAGTTGCTACACTAGATGTGCTGGTAAGAGTCTAACTTCTACCTAAATGTTATCTTAAGAAGAAAACATAAACTTACTCTTATAAATTGAATCCTAATGATTATCTTAAAACTGATCATATCTTGTCTAATCAATCAATGGAAACAATTCTAAGTTAATCAAATGTATTTCTATTCCTAATCCAAAGAAATCACCCAAGGCTATCTACCATTAACTAAACACCTAATCATCAAAACATCTATCTGAACCATAAAAGACGGAACATTTTAAAAACCTCTTATTTAATCTATATACCAAGCAGTTCTAAATCTAACAAAGGTGAAACTAATAAATGTCCTATTTTACCCTACAAATATCAGAATCTTCCTTTAACCAAACCATAAGTGAGCTACCCTAACAAAACAGAGTAAATCTAAATTCAGACTATTCCTCAAATCATGATTAAACTAGAAACTTGAAAACAGAGCAAAGCTAAACTAATTTAAGAGAGAGTGCAATCAGCAGTTGGTTTATTCCTCAAATTCTACACTGACAGTAACTCATTCTAACATTCAATGATCTACGAGATAATATCAAGCTGAGAATGAACTAAACAAAAATGATTAAGTCAGAATTTAGCAGAGCAATGTCAAGTTAAGAACTAACTCATACACAGATTCTAAAACTAGAAACAAACTAACTATACTGTAGAAAAAAGAAAGCGAATTGAACCTGTTGGCGGGCCCAACCAAGAGGTGCAATCACCCTAAAATGAAACTAGAGCTAACTCAAATTATTCCATGCATAACCGTTTCATTCCTCATGCTCCATAATTCGCAAATAAACTCAAGTCATTTAACAGAAAATGATATAACACATAGAAATTGTATTATCAACAATGTCGCATAACATAATATATCATAACGACCTGTTTCTTAAGAGCGATCTGAGTTTATATAGATCCTCCAAAAATAGTCTTGAACATAGGTACATTTAATTAAGCAAATCTTAGATCCGAAAATGACTCAAAGTTAGTTAAAACTAAGTTCACAGCTTCATGACATGAAGTGTCAAGAAGCGTGAATCATAAAATAGAAATAAGCATCATAACGAACGGTTCTATAATTTCGCTCTGAGTCATCACATTCTGTTCTTTCGAAATTAAATTCGAGATTTCAAAACTGAGCTATGACTCGATCAATCATATGAATCGGACTGTCATTCCAATCTGGCAATGTCGTGCAAATCTTTGACATCTCCACTAAGTGCAAGCCGGTACCTGGTACTGATAAATTTGTTTCAAGGAAACAAGTACCTAACTCATGCCACGTTAGTATCAATATAAGTTTAAAGTATCAAAATACATTAAAAATAACTTAAATCATATGAATACCTTGAATAGCTCCATTTAGGGCAAAATGATGTGAAATGTATCAAGGTAAGGCTAGAAAGGAATGATATTGGATATGGAATGGGGGTATATCTGACATGATATAGGCAAAAATATGGTCAAAATTGGAGACTAACATTTTCCCCCAAGTTGAAGACTTTACCTGTCCTCAGGCAACAAAAAGTCAAAAACTAAGATTCATCAGAGTGTTGCAGCAGCTGCAACCAACATTTGCAATCTCTCATGCTTCTTTATGTTTCTGATTTCCTTCTTAAGAACCCGATTAATGGTGATGTGCTTCCTGGAAATCCTCTGCAATCTCTTATTCTTTTGAAAAAGACCTCTATTTTTCCATTTTAATCGCTCAATCTTTGACGAGAAGTGAGCTTGCCTGAGTTTCATAAGTTCATTTTTTGTTTTTATATGCCGATCCAGTATGGCATATTCATGTAACTTCTCTTTTAACCTGTGATTCCTGTTTTCCAATCTGACGACCATTGGTCACAAAGATCTACTGGAAGAGATTTCACAGTAAGATTTGAATGTCTTACCATGACCTTGTTGTGTTTGAGGGCTGGATTCATGAGTGAATTCATCTGGTTCTTGAACAGGGGTAATGAATGGGCTGGATTCATCAGTGAACTCATCATATACTTGAACAGGGGTATCGACTGGGCTGGATTCATGAGTGAACTCATCATATACTTGAACAGGGGTATCGACTGGTATTTCAATTGGCTTATCCTGCGCAATTTCTTCGGGCACATTATCTTGCTGATTGACTTCACGGACTTTTCTAATCAATTGAGAGAGGGTCCATCTCATCTCAGAAGACTCCGGAGCCTCCTCATGATCATTCATACTTTTCATTCTTTCCTGTAATGGATAGCTAGGCACGGAGTTATCCATATCTGGAAGTGTGCATTTACGTTTAGGATTTATTCTAGGTTTGGCGATTAACTCCTTGAGTTCTTCCACATCAATAATATTTTTAGCAGTTGGAGAAGAAATCAGAGTTTCAACATTTACATCTATAGGGACAGTATTTTCCACTTTTTCACGACTAGTTTTTACACCATCAAAACCATGGACATCAAACGAGTGTTCAGTGCCAGGATTATCATCACTGGCCTCAATTGTGCAATTTGGTGTATACTTAGGATCATCACGGATTTTGGCTAGGGTTTTAACAACTTTTTTCTTAGAACTCGTCTTCTTCTATGGAGTAATGGACTCAATATTTTTATCTTTAGATTTGTCAGAAGCTAGGGTTCTTACAACAAACATATCCCAAGATTCCTGTTTGTGGGATAACGTGAACTTAACCAAAATTTTGACGAGACCAAAATGAAACAGACTGCCCCTAAAATCCTTTGCTTTGTGAACTTGTTCCGCCATTTTCTTCAAACTCTTCAACAAAAAATAAGGGATGTTCACCAAATGGTTACCTTTGAAATGCAGTAGGAGTCGAGCATGACAGGGAAACACGATCATGTACTAACCTTCACAGGTGAGGTAGCATTGAAGTATGGATAGCAACTGAGACCATTTCGGTTCCAACCATGACCTCGATGTGCCTTCTGACCATTGTAATTTTCGATACTGGGGTTGCAGGAGCTGCGTGCAGAGCTTTTTGTCTATTGGTTGTCCATTTCTGATCAGTACTGGGTAACTGAATTGCTTCAGAAATGAACTGCTATGTGACTTCAAATTCCAGCTCGCCCACTTTAGCTAGTCCACCATGAAAGTGCAGAGCGAATTAAAGTGTAATCTTATCATCATACCCGTCAAATTTCTTGAAGAACGACTCCCATCCAGCTTTCTGAAAAATGTGTTTGGTGGCTTCATACTCAGGAAGAGCCTCCAAATATGCATAAGTCTCAGGTTCGTGATGATTCGCCACCATGATGCTAATTAGTATAACAGGAAAGGTTCAAAGGTGAGCAAAGGAATTAGATGAGGGAAACAGAGGAATAGATTATGATGTATGAAATAGGTCATGAAAGGAATTATGGAAGGACATTTTAAGTGTCGTGAGGATCAGTAGCGTATGAAGGAATGATGATGGTCGTACGCCTTTGTTAAAATATCATTTCATATGAGTCATGTCAAATTCAACCATTATAATGCAGTTCATTCTTCATGACACGAAATGTCAAGAAGAATTGAACTTAGCCTTTTAAGTACAGAGTATAGAAATGATGAAATGTCATGGAGCATCAAGGCAATCATAGTTCAAGTTATTAATATGTAATTTAATAAATTAAACTAACATGAAACTATGCATACCTGAGATCGATTACTTACTCCCTGTTATGCTGTATTTTCTTACTGCAGAGATTTTGAAGCCAATTATGAATCTGGAGAGCGCCAAAGTTGTAACTGGAATCTGTACTGCTGATAACCACTGTGACTGATTAATTATGTCTAGCACTGACTGGTACTAATGAAATAAACCGAGATCTGCAGAGAAACTTGAACCAATAATAATTTGCTAAGAAAAAGACTTCATGTTTATGAAGCAAATTATCTAATGGCTATCCCTGAACCTATCTCCTGTTCATTACTGAAAGGAATCAATCAAAATTATGTCTTCTACAACAGCTTCAAAGCTTTAACCCATGGTACAATTCTTATTTGTGTGAATAAATGTTATGGAGTCGAACACAAAAAGAAATCATTGGATTACTGGCCATTAATGAATGTCGTTAACCAATGCGATATGACCCACCATTGATGTCAATGGGCCTCAAGGTACCTATAGTACATCCTAACAGGTATGAATAAAGGTCTTGGTGTCGAGTCACCTGTAGGATCTATCAACCAAGAGACATTGATGTATTCCCATGGTTGTTAGCAAGGAAATCTGCCATTGAGGCATGCAGATCCCAGGGTACTAAATAGTCTCTAATCTCTACTCCAGATAAGGTGTTGATGTCGATGGAGTGAGACTTGTTGGAAGGTGGACCTTAATGTATCCCACATCATCCAACGTGAGTGCAGATATAAATTTTGCAGAAAATGATTTTGTGGAACAGTAATCACTTACTTGTGGATTTTATGAGCCCAAGTTAGTATATGCTCATTTCTTTCTCGTGTTTTGAGAGTTTGAGAAAATGCTAAAAGAAAACTCTAGGGGGTTTCTTTCCCATCATAATCTATCAGGCCTGGTAAAGAATAATCCTATCCCTGATAAATGCCCCTTTCATACTTTAATGAGAAATTCAAAGGGAGCAAACAAGCTCAAATTTATTAATTTCAAAACAAGACAGTATATATTGATAAGAAAATCTCATAAAATAAAATGATCTTACCTTTGTACCTGTTGCGAAAAAGTGATGGAATTCAATTATGTACTAGCTTCAAAAAAAATCTTGTAAAACTGAAAACAATACGTCAACATATACAAAATGTTTTATTTTTTTGTTTTTCTTATTTACAAAATTCTGAAACAACAAAAATGATCAAGGATTAGAAGGAGGAGAAGACTCTTCTCCTACTATCTTTATTTCTGGTTGTTGAGACATTTCCTGTAGAAAATCATCTCTAGACAAGGGTTTGTTATATACTTTTAATCGATGTCCATTTACTACAAAGGAATTTTGAGAATCATCTATGGTCTTGATTCTAACAGATCCATTATCAAAAACAGTTTCCACTTCATAAGGTCCCAGCCATATTGTTGTAAGTTTTCCTTTGAAAGTTTTATATTTGGAATCAAATAGCAATGCCCAATCCCCTGGTTGAAAATGCTTCTTCTTGATGTATTTATCATGCCATTTTCTACGTTGATTTTGTATGAGGATAGTTCTTTGAAGAGCATCTTTCCTAATTTCTCCCGATTCATTTAATTGCATAACTCTCTGTTTCCGTGCCTCGTTCAAATTCAAACCCAATTTTGCTACTATGCGGAAGGTATGAATCTAAAATTCTATGGGAAGGAGAATTTGCTTGCCATATACCAATTCATAAGGGGTATGACCAATGGTATTTCTCCACGTAGTCTAGTATGCCCATAAAGCCTCTGGAAGTCTATCCACCCAATCTTTGTGATGTAAATGTATTGTCTTGGTCAGAATAGCTTCTAAAACTTTATTCGTGGATTCCACTTGCCCATTGGCTTGTGGATGGTATGGGGAAGACTTACAATGTTTTATCCCATATTTATCTGTGAGTTCCTTCATCAGCTTAGAAGTGAATTGAGCACCTTGATCAGTAACAATCTCTCGTGGAACATCGAAGAGAGTAAAGATATCTTCATAAATAAATTCAACCACTGATTTTCAAATGCTTGATATAAGGATTTTGTCTCTACCCACTTGGTCACAAAATCTGTACAAACCAAGATGTACTTCTTCTTCCTCGACATTGGGGAAATTGGTCCTACAAAATCAAGTGCCCATTTATCAAATGGTTCAATCACAACTTGTGGTCATAAGGGCATCTCATCTACTACGGTAGGCCTCCCCATCCTCTGACAACTATCGCAACTTCTTACATATTTTGTTGCATCTTTAAATAGTGTCGGCCAGTAATATCTTGATTGTAAGACTTTATATGTCGTTCTCTTATCAGAGAAGTGTCCTCCACATGGCCCATCATGACAGGCCTGAAGGATATCGGGAATATCATCTTCCCGAACACATCTCCTAATGATCATATCAGGACTTGTATAGAAAATATCACTTCCTACCCAAGAGTAATAAGCACTTTGTTGGACAATTCTTTTCTTTTGTGGTGATGACAAATGAGTTGGCAGTCTCCCTGTAGCTAAATAATTTGTCGTATTTGCAAACCAAGGGGTCTTAACAGCTACTGCAAATAGATGTTCGTCAGGGAAATTATCATTCACTGGAATACCAGTACTGTCTTGAGGAATATGAGAGAGAAAATCTGCAACTACATTTTCTTTTCCTGGCCAATCAACTATAGTGATGTGAAATTCTTGAAGTAGCAAAAGCCATCGTGTGATTCTTCCGGTAGTAACTGGTTTTTTCATCAAAAATCTAATAGAAAAATGGTCGGTATGTACAAAAACCTCATACCCAGTGATGTAATGACAGAATTTGTTAATGGCATGAACTACAGCCAAAAATTCCTTCTCTGTCACAGTGTAGTTCAATTCAGGAGGAGTAAGGTTTTTGCTGGTAAAGTAAATAGCATAATTTTGTTGGTTTTCTTTTTGTCCAAGCACTCCTCCTAAAGCAATGTCTGAGGCATCAGTTGAAATATGAAAAGGAAGAGACCAATTTGGTTCTCGTAGAATAGGTTCCATGGACAATTTTGCTTTCAAATTTTCAAAAGCATTTTGACAATTGTTATCCCAACAAAATTATGCATCCTTTGCTAACAGTTTAAACATGGGGCTGGCTATCTTTGTAAAGTTTTCAATAAACCGACGATAATATCCAGCATGTCCCAAAAAACTTCGCACATCTTTTTGGGTTTTCGGAGAGGAAAGCTTAACTATTACTTCAATTTTAGTTGGATCAACTTTAATTCCTTCTGTAGACAAATGATGACCCAACACTATTCCCTCAGTTAATAACATTTTACATTTTTTGTGACTAAGGGATAAATGTGATTCCTGACAACGAATCAAGACTTTCTCCAGATTACTTATGGCTTCTTCGAAGGTATTACCATAAATAGTAAAATCGTCCATGTACACTTCCACACAATCATGAATTAAGTCAGCAAAAATCCCAAGGACTGCTCTCTGAAATGTAGCAGGAGCATTGCATAATCCAAAAGGTAGTACTTTATAAGCATAAGTGCCCCAAGGACACGTGAATGTTGTTTTGTCCTGGTCTTCAGGAGCAATTTGAATCTGATTGTATCCACTATATCCATCGAGAAAGGAAAAGTATCTTTTTCCAGCCAAGGTATCCAAAACCTTATTTATAAAAGGCAAGGGAAAGTAGTCCTTCAGGGTTTCCTTATTCAACTCCCTAAAGTCTACACACATTCTCCATTTCCCTGTCATTTTCTTAGGTACCAAAACAAGGGGTGAAACCCACTTGCTATCAGAAATTAGATAAATGAATCCCACGTTTAATAATTTATGTAACTCTTCTTTCACAAAATCTTTTAGGATTGGATTCATATTCCTTTGTGGTTGTCTTATTGGTGTTATCTCTGGTTGGATATATATGTGGTGAATACAGGTGTCAGGATGCACTCCTCTCATATCAGTGTACTCCCATGCGGATGCTCCTGATTGTTCTTTCAAAAGATTTGTTAACTGCTCCTGTTGGTTGAGACTTAATTCAGAATTGATGTATAGACATTTTCAGTGTATTCCTATTGGAATCGTATATGATTTCGGATGCTCATCAATGGTGAAAACCATAGATGGTGAAAACGAGAAAAATGACTCACTTCGTTCTTGAAATTCCTCCCTGAAAATTTGATCGTATTGAAAATATGTTTGTGGAAATTCGACATTTTTTGTTACAGAAAGAAATTAGCTTAAAATAACATCCTTTGTTAGTTCTTATAACGCGTGAAATTCATCAACAGAGAATAAAGGTTCTTCCTCATCATTCTCGTGATAGGGACATTTTAGCCACCATAATTATTCTATAACCGGTTGAGCAGGCGAAAAAAGAGTAAGTTTCTATGAAGAAATGCCATTTGAGATGAACATATCCCCACCACGACATCCTATGAAAGCATTGGCCATAGCCAACCAAGGTCTCCCTAAAATGATTGGATGACCTTTCGTGGGATCCTTTGAATGAATAATCATGAAGTCGACAGGATATTCCCACGAAGCTAATGTAACAAGAATGTCATCGAGGACCCCAACAGGTTTTATAGTTGTTCTATCAGCAAGTTCAAGAACTGTAGGGGTAGGGCGAAGGAATTGACTTAGTTGTAACAGTTCAACTGTATTGATGGTCATTATATTAATGGCTACACCTAAGTCGACTAAAGCATTACCAATAGAAACATTGTTGATAATAACTGATACTATTGGGTTCCCGGGGTTGGCATACTTCACAATTTTAGGAGCTTTAGAAATGAAATTCGATGATTGGCCTACTAGGTGTATCGTGGGTGGATCTTTCTGTTTCTGACCTGGTTTCTTAATGCAAAGTTCTTTAATGGTCTTGGCGTAGATCGGAACATCTCTGATTTCTTGTAACAATGGAATCTTGACACAGACATTTTTTAGTTCCTTCATGATATCAAACTCAGATTGGGCAATTAGTTTTTCAATGAGCAACCTCTCAAGAAAAGGAGGTGTTCGTGGAACCTGAGTTTGTATGTTTTGTTGTGATTCAGATACTTTATTATTTGGAATGATGACATCTTTTAAAGATACCCCGTTTGATAAATCGTCTACAATTTCTTCTTCGTGTTCTTGGATAATTACCTTTGGTGTTGTTCTTGTTATAGGTTGAGTTTTATTTAAAGTTTTCCCAGATCTCAACTGTATTTCTTGTATGGAAATGGGGTTTATGGTGTAAGCTGGGATTTGAAAATCATCACTATGGAGTGGTAGAGGTGGTCTGTTATTAGAATTCGGAATGGGTTGAGCGGGTAATATGGTGGGACGAGGTGGATTCTGAGGCTGCTGAGGAGTTTTTTGAATAGGTGGTAAAGGCGGTGTAATAAATCCAGGCAATAACTTATGCTTGTTTGGAGGGTATTGAGTACATGGATTCTGGGGAATTGGTATCGCATGTTGTTGTTGGTTATTTCCATAATTATGTTCTCTCCATCCCTGATACCAAGGTTGAGCAGGAACATTTTGCGGAGGCCAATTTGGCCAGTTCCATGGATGTTGTTGTTGTTGAGAGAAGGGTGGATAATATTCGGAAGGTTGTGGGGATGGTTCTTGATACATATTCGAGTTCCTAGGTTGCCAAGGCCTCTTAGGTGCAGATGGAGTTCCTGGAGCTTCCCCTCCCTTGTATATAGCTTGCAATCCTGGTAAGGATGGACAACCTTATGTTTTATGATTTTCAGTACAAATTGTGCATACAGAAACATTGTCCAAAGGACATTCTCGTAAAGGATGCATTTTTCTACATTTCGGGCAGAATATGCTTAATACAGGGTTTTCCTCTTCCTGCTTTTTCTTAATCTTCAGAGTGTCTAACTGAAAGCTGATCGTTCCTAAAATGTTTGTTTTAAAATTTTCCAAAAGGTTTCCCAGTTCAATTCTAGTAACTCCACCAGATGTGGGTACTTTGGTTTTTTGTTGACAGGTTCTCTCACGCTTTTTACCGTTTTCCCCCTACTTCTCGAATAAGTTCTACATAGTTCACTGAGTGCTTCAAAGTCTTTATGATACATGTCTCCTGAAGCCATTAAGTTGAGAGTGTCAATGTATTCATCTAAAACCCCTTTCAAGAAAAGAGTCTTGATTGCTTCATCTTGGAGATCATTATATTTGGATTTTTGAAGAGTGTATGTAAACCTTTCTAAGAAATCTTCAAGGCTCTCTTCATCTTGTTGTTACATTTTAAAAATATCATTTCGAGAATCCTTGGGTCTACAATAGTCTTGGTACTTCTTTAAAAATTTTGTCTTCATATCTTCCCAAGATCTAATGCTATACTCTCCTAAACTCATGAACCAGCATAATGTAGAATCTTTTAGGGTAGCAGGAAACAACTTCAGCTTATGTGCATCCTGGAGATAATTATAACTCCTGCACAGGATATCAAATTCAAAAAGAAAGACATCGAGATCTTCACTACTTTTCCCATAAAAGGTTGGTAGTGCCGAAGGTGGGATATTTTTCATATTGACATTTTGAACTAAATCCAAAATTGGAAACCCAAAAGTGGTTTCTGGTCTTAGATCAGTCTCTACTTGCTCTTCTTCTTCATTTTAAACTGAATTTATCCTCTCTCTCTTCTATCCAATTCTCTCCCTCTTTCTGCCATGTTAAAAGGATTACCAAAAATTGTATATGCAATCTGATCTTTCTTTGGTGAGGGTGTGAAATCCCACCTCTCTGGATTCTTTTTGACATAATAACTATCTCCTATTGGTTCTTTTGAGGATCCTATTACCTCTGATTCAACAGTTGTAGTTGTTACTTGTGAAACTATAGTGTCAGGGTTCCTGAAAATAGCTTGCACTTTTTCTGGATTAACTATGTCAATCGAGTTTGGATCACCAGGAATTTGAATTTGTTGGTATGTGGTGTTTCCTGGTTTTGGAGGGGAAATGATAAATGGTTTAAGTTCTTTTTGTGTGGTATTATCCCCTTCTAATCCAATTTTTGTTTGTTTTGTTCCTGATTCTATGTTTTTCTCTATGGTTTCCTCAGCCAGAGTTCTAGTCTCATTTTCTATTGCTTTTTGGGTGGAAGTTTCTTCCTTTTGTTGTTTTGAGTTTCCCTTAAATCTATCTCTATGATCTCTATTTCTCATGAAAACATACTAGATAAAAGAAAAACTAAGATTGGGTTTCAGAGGAACCTGTGATAACAGATGTGTCAGTTCTCACCCTTCGTCTCACAGCTCCTCTTTCGTCAACCTGCTAAACATACCACACCAAACCAAATGCATTTAAGAAAATAACCAAATCAATTGTCTAACTTACCTTCTAAACATCTCCCTGACAATGGCGCCAAAAATGTTAGGTTGTTGTATTAAAGATTTTAATTACTTGAAAACACTAAATTGTCAAACCAAGGTAAGTAAACTTAGAGCCGCTACACTAGATGTGCTGGTAAGATTCTACACTAGATGTGCTAGTAAGATTCTAACTTCTACCTAAATGTTTTCTTAAGAAGAAAACATAAACTTACTATTATAAATTGAATCCTAATGATTACCTTAAAATTGATCATATCTTGTCTAATTAATCAATGGAAACAATTCTAAGTTAATCAAATGTATTTCTATTCCTAATCCAAAGAAATCACCCAAGGCTATCTACCATTAACTAAACACCTAATCATCAAAACATCTATCTGAACCATAAAAGACAGAACATTTTAAAAACCTCTTATTTAATCTATATACCAAGTAATTCTAAATCTAACAAAGGTGAAACTAATAAATGTCCTATTTTACCCTACAAATATCGGAAGCTTCCTTTAACCAAACCATAAGTGAGCTACCCTAACAAAACAGAGTAAATCTAAATTCAAACTAATCCTCAAATCATGATTAAACTAGAAACTTGAAAATAGAGAAAAGCTAAACTAATTTAAGAGAGAGTGCAATCGACAGTTGGTTTATTCCTTAAATTCTACACTGACAGTAACTCATTCTAACATTCAATGATCTACGAGATAATATGAAGCTGAGAATGAACTAAACAAAAATGATTAAGTCAGAATTTAGTAGAGCGGTTTCAAGTTAAGAACTAACTCATACACATATTATAAAACTAGAAACAAACTAACTATACTGTAGAAAAGAGAAAGCGAATTGAACCTATTGGCAGGCCCAACCAAGAGGTGAAATCGCCCTAAAACGAAACCAGAGCTAACTCAAATTATTCCATGCATAATTGTTTCATTCCTCATGTTCCATAATTTGCAAATAAACTCAAGTCATTTAACAGAAAATGATATAATTCATAGAAATTGTATTATCAACAATGTCACATAACATAATATATCATAACGACATGTTTCTTGAGAGCGATCTGAGTTTATATAGATCCTCCAAAAATAGTCTTGAACATAGGTACATTTAATTAAGCGAATCTTAGATCCGAAAATGACTCAAAGTTAGTTAAAACTAAGTTCACAGCTTCATGACACGAAGTGTCAAGAAGCATGAATCATAAAATAGAAATAAGCATCATAACGAACGGTTCTATAATTTCGCTATGAGTCATCACATTTTGTTCTTTTGAAATTAAATTCGAGATTTCAAATCTGAGCTATGACTCGATCAATCATATGAATTAGATTGTCATTCCAATCTGGCAATGTCGTGCAAATCTTTGACATCTCCACTAAGTGCAAGTCGGTACCTGGTACTAATAAATCCGTTTCAAGGAAACAAGTACCTAACTCATGCCACGTTAGTATCAATATCAGTTTAAAGTATCAAAATACATTAAAAATAACTTAAATCATATGAATAGCTTGAATAGCTCCATTTAGGGCAAAATGATGTGAAATTTATCAAGGTAAGGCCAGAAAGGAATGATATTGGATATGGAATGGGGGTATATCTGACATGATATAGGCAAAAATATGGTCAAAATTGGAGACTAACACACTGCGCCACATACTTGGTTATATCCTTTTTCATCTTCAACCAATAATACTTATCTTTGATTAAGGCTAGCATCTTATCCTTTCCAAAATGTCTTGCCAAATCACTACTGTGAAGGCCTCTAATAATATTTTCCCTCATTGAACATGTTATCAAGCAAGTTGTAGGTTGGGCAAAGCCCGACCCAAACCACAAGATGGTGACAACTAAGAGAACACCTACCCACTGTCACCTCATATAGGTATTCCCTTCACTTTAGAGGTGAAGTGATCACGTCAAGGGGGGAATCCCGAGTGACCCTAAGGGGAAAATAAGTGAAAAGTAAGTGAGACCCCTATAGGTCAATGATCGAAGGTAAGAAGTGTTTGAAAGAGTCTCGTGAATGAAGGAATATGTGCCACAATATAGGAGACTTTCCAATGATAGTTGTACTTGCCCGAGACACAAGAATAATCAAGATACAAACCCAATAATCTTATTGGACAAGCAAGAAAATCTTGTTTTCCTTGTTAGTAGCAATATATGAAGATACAAATCAGCAAATAAATGTGAACAATAGCTCCTAAATAAATGCCAAAAGTCAAGATAATGATGCAAGAGCTAAGCTAGGTATAACTAGTACAAATCAAGATTGAAAGAGAAAGACTTTAGTGTAAATGTAAGGTTGTTATAAAGAAGTGTTGCAGCGATTTTTTTTTAGCCTTATGGAAGTATCAAACAAGTTGTTACAATAGAAAATTCATCCACAAAAAATTGCAAGTAATCCACCCAAAAAGTGCACTAGGATTAGTAGATTGTAGGGGCGGAATATTAGCAACTTTTGACGATTGAGTTGTGAGTTATTTAAGAAAATGTTTAGGTTTGTTGCAGCCCTATTGGTTGTATCTTTATTGTTATAACAAAAAAAATAAGTTCTTAGAAAAACAAGACGCCTTGAGGGCTTTAGGAGGCCTCAAGCAACTAGAACAACTTGCAATTTAGACAATCTCAAAATCCCTAATTTTCATGTGTACCAATGCAAGATTTTATTTCCCCAATGCAAATAGATTAGCTCCTTTAGCTATTGGGTTATGGATTCAAGTAAATAATGAACTAGTAATGCTATCTCCTTGGGGGTGTAAGCCATTTTACTCCCCAAGACAAGCAAGGCTAACTACAACATACTAGGAGGGTGTAAGCCCTTTTACTCCTCCTAGTAAAACCTTATGCAACAAATTATTCCAAGACAAAAATGATGGACATGGTGGGGTTGTATGCCCTTATCCTCCCCAAGAAGTATAGAAAACAAACTTGTAACCAAGCAATGAAGCAACAATAAGATAGATTCCTTACCTAGTCCAAGCATCAACAAGATAAACCTCCTTTTTACCAAGATTAATCAACCACACATGAAAGAGAATAAATCCATTAGAGATAGCACATCACATCATCCACCAATAACAAAGACAAACCATAATAATAGCATAATAGAGAGAGATTTCTCAAAGAGGGCGCAAATTTCAGCTAGGAGTCTTCTCACAATGGAAGAGTTATGATTAAAATGAAATAGAGTTGATCTCTATTTATACAAAATGTTCTAAAACATGTTTTTCCAAAAAACTCAGGTTAAAGCACAAGATAAGGGGACAAAAACCCTTACCTTTCCACTTTACAAAAGTAATATTATTTAATTCATATTTTGTGCATAAGAGAAACCCTAGAAACATGACGTCACCCCTTTTTTTGGGCAATGTTTGGCACTTTTATTCAAGTCGTTGAGTTGGAGAAGGGAGCGCTAGGCCTCCAAAGGCCAATTGTCTTAAACCATATCTTTTATTCCATGATCCATGGGCATATTCATCCAAAAAGTGCCAAATTTACATCAAAACATACATCACCACCACAAGCTAGCCCTAGGGTGACGTCAAGCCCTCAAAAGGTGATGGTTTCCCCTTTCAAGCAAGTTGTTTGGCATGTAGGGGCTGGGAAAGATCCTCCAAGGTGTCCTCTATGCCTCCAAAGGCATATCATCATCATCTATAGTGTGGGCCCTTGGCATCCAACCTATAGTCTTCAAGCCCCAAGGAAGCCCAACCTAGGTTTGTTCTTACAAAACTGTCCACCAACTAGGTCCTGCAAAGACAAATGAATACGCCCTCCAAGGATCTCAAGTCAAATGCATCATGATGAGTAAATCAATATATAAAATAGACATCTAAGCATTTAAATCCAAATCACCTCATCAAAATAGACAAGTTCTCAAAGACCCTATGCAATTTGCCAAGTTTAGGTATGGGAGGGTTGACAAAATGACCTGTTGAGTGAATCGTACCTCAATTTTAGAGGTGTTTCCCAAAGGAATGTCTTTCTAAGTCAGTGGATGAGGTGTCATGGATGGGGGGAAGAATTTTGGGCATGGGGTTCATGACATACAAGGGGTTGTAGTGTCTCATTTATGAGTGCCTTTGTAGAGGGTGTGTTGCACCTTCATTTTTAATGCATCCTTTTTCCAAGCCCATTTATTGTCCTTTAATTAATTAAGGTCCAAACACTGGGTACTCCCTAGGGTGAATTGATTAGCTTGGGGGGAAGTACCAAAGTGTCACTTGAAGGGAGAAGTACACATAGTGCCATGGGGGTATAGTCTAGCTTGTAACGCACTTTGTGTAAATTCCTCAATCAAATGGGACATTTATGTTATGTGTTTGTTTATGCATGTATTTGATTTTTTAGGAGAAGAATTACATTGCTCTCGAGACCTCTTTGGGACAGCATCTGGAAGTTTCATAATTAGGCTCTTATATTTTTCCAACCATCTCCCCTCTGGGTTTTCATCCCCTTCTTCCGATGAAATGAGGGACAACCCCTTCTTAGGTCAGTGACAAGTATGGTTGCCAATGACACGATGACTCATCAAGAGGAACTGCCAGTATAAAACCTATCCCTAAGGGTGACCCACTTACTAGGGCGCAATGTCAACCACCAAAGTGAAACAGGGAAAACAACATAATGTCCAAGCAAACATTACATAATCAAAAGTAATAATAAATGCAACAAACCCAAATGCTTCAAGCATTGAAATGGCACTCACCATAATACCTAGCTTGTACCTCATGGAGCAAGACCCAATGTCTTTCGGAAGCCATCTGATGTGGTGGATATCATCCTCATGAACCTGGAGTTGTGGTGGCAAGGTGGGTCTCTTTGTGTGCAAGTGGACACTCCTGGTCAACTTGTCTCTCGGTACTCAATGTCTATAACCAGAGTGCCTCGAGACATCATCTCCTTAGTTATCCCTAGGAGTTGGGGATAGCATAACCAATTGGAATGCATGTGTGTTTTCCTTTGAACAGGTATCCATCTTGCATAAAATATTCACCCTGATTAAGATCCATGTTCCCAGTGACTAGATTCTTCAATTGTTCCACAATCTCCCAAAAATCATTATCAGACGCATAGAGATCCTTTAATGCAACAAACCCAATTACTTGATTTTCCATGGTTGTCAAAATATCATTGTGCCGACTCAATGAATATACAACTTGATTCTTTCATCCTGATTTGTGATTCAGAACAAAGGTGTAGCCTTGTAAGAAAGAGACCCATTTTTCATGTCTATTGTTCAATTTATTTTGGGTGTTCACATATTTTAATGTAATGTGATTGGTAAATAACTCAAACTCTTTCGGCACTAAATAATGCCTCCAATGTCGCAATGCTTGCACAATTGCATAAAATTCTACATCATATGTGGAGTAGTTCTTTCTTAGCTCATACAACTTTTCACTAAAGAATGTGATTGGTCTACCTAATTGGATAATTACAAGTCCAATGCCTACATGTGAAACATCACAATCTACCTCAAACACTTTATCAAAATATGGAAATGCTAATGTGGGTGCCTCAACTACCTTCTTCTTTAGAAACTTAAAACTTTCCTCAGCTTCATTGGTCCACAAGAATGCCTTGCCTTTGGTGCAATTTGTTATGGGTGCTACAACACTGCTAAAATTTTGAATAAATTTTCAGTAAAAGGTAGCCAACACATGAAAACTTCTTACCTCTGTTATGCTCCTAGGACTAGGCCACTCCAAACTTGCTCTGACCTTCTCTGAATCCATCTTGAATCCTTCTGTTGAGATGACAAAACCTAGAAATACCAAATTTTCTTGCAAGAACCCAAATTTCTTCAGGTTTGCATAAAGTTGGTGTTTTCTCAATGCATCCAATACAATTTTTAAATGCTACAAGTGATCTTCTTTGTTGTAACTGAAAAATAGGATGTCATCAAAATAAACGACAACAAACTTACCGATATAAGCTCGAAGCACAATATTCATCAACCGCGTGAAATTACTAGGTGCATTGGACAACCCGAATGGCATCACCATCCATTCATATAGTCCATCCCTAGTCTTGAAGGCAGTTTTCCATTCACCTCCTTCGCGAATCCGGATTTGGTGGTATCCACTTCGCAAATCAATCTCACTAAAATATTTAGCTCTGGCTAGCACATCCATCATGTCATCCAAGCATGGTATAGGAAACCAATATTTGATGGTAATTTTATTGATTGCTCTGTTATTTTTGCACATACTCCATGTATTATTCTTTTTGGGAGTTAACAATGTTGGTACAACACAGGGACTCATGATTTCTCTTCCCAAACCTTTCTTTACAAGTTATGTCACTTGTTGATTGAGCTCTGCATTTTGTGTAGGACTCATCCTATAGGCTACTTGATTAGGTAAAGATGATCCTGGGATTAGATCAATGTGATGTTGAATATCCCTCTTTGGTGGAAGACCATCAGGTAGTTCATTAGGGATAACATCAATTGATATGAAAATCCTTCGACACCACTTATTGCTTTACATATATACATGCAATATCTAACTTGATCCAGAATAATTAATTGATCGTATTGGGGTGGTTTGCATAATTATGATGATGTTCTTTTTACCCAAAAACTCATAAATTGAAGATTAGCTTGCTTAATGATAATGAGATGACACAACGGAAAATAAAAGAACTCAAATTACATACTTTTGCTTCATCGTTAAGTTCCATTCATTCCAATGAAAATTGTCTTCTCCATCTCAGGTATCAAAAACACATGTGAAATGACTCACATATGTCAATTTAATGGATTCTCTTAAATTACATTACTCAAAACAAGAAAATATTTTCACTATTGAAATCCTAGCGAAATGTTGAAACTTTTGACTATAAAATCAACCAATTTTGAAACTATATCAATTTCACGCTCCTTGGCACGCAAAACAATGCATTAAATGTCCATGAATGACAAATTGAGAAAAAGTTTTACAAATGACCTAAAATCACCAAGCATACCTCATATTCATGATTCTTGCGAAAAATCATGCAGAATTGATATAAAACACTTGAAATTTGGTCAAGGTACAATTTGGCATGCTTTACAGTGCAACACCAAACTTGGCTTGTACTTGCACGTACTTTTGTACAGTCTGTACCATGTTGGGATTCATGCCCTATCTCGGGATCCATGCACCTCAAAATCTATGCATAAGGATGTGTGCAAATGTTGGGATCTGTGCCCAATATATAGGCCATGAATCTTCGCTATATCTAGGTCGTGGCGTATTGGTTAGAACCATCTGCTAAATTAGCGAAGGTTCTGGGTTCTTTTCCTTTCCACGCATATCCCATTGGTTATGTTTTAATTATAACATATAAATATATGTTATATATAACTTATAAATATATGTTATATATAACTTACCAATCATGTGATTTTTGGGAACGTATATTATATGTTATAACCATAACATATGGTTATATAAACTCCATTGGGATATATGTGTTAATCCCTCCTCCACGCTATATAGTGGTTTCATTGTATGTGCATAGACCAAGGGCCAAGGGTCGAGGTCTTAGGCCCTCTCGGCCCTTTGGCCACCCATATAAAACCTTACATTAAAATATATACATTGTTTTCCATATGGATAACAAGGAACATTGCGTGGTGTGTTGGTGTGGAGGGTTATGTGAAGACTTTGAGTGGTCACAAAGGTCATAGGGTCGATTCCCCCTGACTCCATAAAATTTTACATAACATAAACCGTTACTGGCCATTGAGGGGTTGACATGTGGCAGCCTCTCATTGGCTAACCTTTCCATGTGTCAACAAACCATTGGACCACTTGTATTCCACTTGTCAATCTGTGATTGAACCACTTGTGTTGCCCAGTCAGTTGTATGATCAATCCATGTAGCACCTTGGGGTGTGGCCATGTCACATGTATAGTCATGCCACGTGTCATTGTACAGACATAACACGTGTCCTTTTTACCCCTTTGATTTTTTACTTTGACCTTGGTTGACTTGAACTTTGACTTCTAATAACTTTTGCGTACAAGCTATGTTTGACGAATCGTTTACACTATTGGAAATATGACAACGAGCTCTACGCAATGATGTCATTTTCGAGACTATTTGAGATGGTTTAATATTGAGAACTTATGGACCCCTTGGGACCTCTGTGAGTGTTTCAGATCCTCTTAGACCTCTGTGAGCGTTCCTTAGATCCTTTTGGATCATCAAAATATTCTTCTAGTGACTTGGCCACTTTAGTAGGAATTGATACATTCTCCAAAACTCCTTTTTTCATTATTCATGCATATCGGAATCATGTTGCCTTCATTTCTTTAATAAACTCTCTTTTTGACAACATATTCTCATCTTTCCCCTCATCCTTAAGAGGAAATAAGACGACTTTGATCTATCCTTCTAAAAGGTGTAGGTATTCTTTCCTCCATCATGCATGACTTTTATGTCATATTGCTAAGGCCTCCCCAATAACATATAACATGCATCCATTGGAATGACATCACACCGTACTTCATCTTTATAAGCCTTACTAATGGAAAACTTGATCAAACATATTTTATTAATGGTGACTTCATTCCCCTTTTTGAACCAAGCAATTTGGTAAGGATGGGGATGTGTTTCACAGCGTAATTTCAACTTATCTACCATCTCTTTGGAAACCATATTCTCACAACTTCCGCTATCAACAATAACGTGACATACCTTTCCCCCAAAAGTGCATATGGTTCAAAAAATATTTGTTCAAAGCCAAGAATATTCATTATCATTACTCTTTCGTTGCTCTTTTTCAGGAATCACCATTGACCTTTGTATCATGAGACTCTCCCCTACATCATGCGAGACTTCATATTCAACTCCTTCTTCTTCATTCTTAGCTTGGACGAAGTTCAAACTAGGTTATTGTCCTTACTTTGAATCTTGAATGTTATAATTTGGGCATTCAAGCGATTGATGACCCTCTAGAGCACACCTGAAATACACATAAGGTCCTCCTCTGCTACCACCGTAACCTCTACCCCTCTGAAATCATCTTCCTCATGGTTGATTCAGGTTACCTTGTCAAGTATCTTCTGCTTTCTCAGCTCCTTTGGATGATTCACCTTTGCCATAGTTAAAACCACGCTGTGAGGCAGATGATGTACCCTTCTTTGCTCCTCTATTCCTTTGAGAAAATTGTCGGTTTTTATTTTCCTCAGCCTTTAAGGCTAATTGGTATGCCTCTTCCACGCTACAAACCCTATGCAGGCTCAATTCATCTTGAATAGAAAATTTTAAACAATTCACATGCCTTGCAACCATTTACTCATCAGTTTCCTAGCGATCCACGCGAATGGACAAATGATATTTTTTTTTTGTCAGTTCCTCCATGGTGGAAAGGTTTTGCTTCAAGTTCTAAAATCTACGAAAAAGGTTATAATCATAGTCTAGAGGAAAAAACATATCTCCCAAATTTTTTCCCATCTTGCTCTGAGTCCTAATTTTATCTTTTCCTTTTTTTGTTCTATTTTTCTGCACATGATCCCACCATATCATGGCATGACCCTTCAGCTTGGTGCATGAAAATATCACCTTCTTTTCCTCTAGCATAGGATGCCATTCAATTATTTTTTCCATGGCGTTCAACCAATCTATTAACTCCTCTAGTTTAATATTCCCTACATATTCTAAAACTTCCATCTTGATCCTATCATTTCTCCCTTCTAGAGCCTTGAGCATCCTCTCTTAAGAATTCATGCGCTCTAGTTGTTCTTCTTTATGTTTTGTATGCCGATCTACATCTCCTCGGACTATCCCCTCATCAAACATTTCTCTTTGTATTATTCTCTTACTAGCCAACACATTTGTAAGATCTTCTACTTTCCTTTGGAGGTTTTGCATATCTCTGCGCATATGAGCAAGATACCATGCTTCCTCTTCCTCTCCCAACCATCTTCCTGCTCTGATACCCGATGTCAATGTGCTTGGTATTTGAATGATAACTGGGTTTTTTGCTAAACGGATGGTGCTCCGACTATCACAATTCATCGCATATTTGTCTTCTTTTATTCCCAACTCCCCTAGGAATCACTACATCCACAACATCTCTTTGCAAGCTTCCTTTGGATCTATGTATTATGCCTTTGTTGTGGAGAGGGTTACTACTTTCTACAGTTTGGAGACCGGAGACATTGTTGTGCCTGCAAAAGTGTATAAATAACCAGTGGTGGAATTTCTAGTGTCCACTTCTCCAACCATATCTGCATCTGCATAACCTTCAAGCACAACATCATTATTACCAAAACATAAACAATAATGACTAGTACCATTGAGATACCTCAAAATCCACTTTACTACTTTCCAATGTTGTTTGCTCAAATTTGCAAGGAACTTGCTCACTACTCCCACTGAATATGTAATATATGGCCAAGTACATACCATGGCATACATCAAGCTTCCAACTACTGAAGCATAAGGAATTTTACCGATTTCCTCCTTCCCCTTTTCATCACAAGGGCACAAATCAACACTTAATTTGAAGTCGGTTGAAAGGGGTATATCGATTGGCTTGGCATCCTTCATATTGAACCTATCAAGCACCTTCTCAATATATTTTTCTTGTGAGAGCCACAATTTTCTCTCCTTTCTGTCACGTATGATATCCATGCCCAGTATTTGTTGTGCTAGACCCAAAATTTTCATTGCAAACCGACTACCCAAATCCTTCTTCAACTTGTCAATCAAATTCTTATCATGTCCAATGACTAACATGTCATCCACATTAAGCAATAGTATAATGTACATTTCCTGGCGATACCTCTTGATGTAGACACACTGATCAATCTCTAGTCTTCTAAAGCCATGTTCCAACATAAATGAATCAAATTTCTTATACCACTAATGAGGTGTTTGCTTTAGTCCATTGAGGCTCTTCTTCAACCTGCAAACCAAGTTTTCTTTACCTTTTGTTTTCAAACCTTCTGGTTGCTCCATATAAATCGCTTCTTCCAACTCGCCATGAAGGAAGGTTGTATTTACATCTAATTATTCACACACCAAATCTGAAGCAACAAAGGGACCAAGAATAATTCTAATTGATGACATTTTAACAATAGGTGAAATTATTTCAGTAAAATCAATACCTTCCTTTTGAGTAAATCCTTTCACCACCAACCATGCCTTGTATCTTTCCTTTTTCCCTCCTCCCTCATGCTTAATCATGTACACCCATTTATTTTGTACAGGTTTTCTTCCTTTTGGAAGCTTTACCAACACCCAAGTTTCATTTTCCAATAAGGACTCCATTTCTTCCTCCATTGCCTTCTTCCATTCTTTGTTGTTCTCAACTTTACAAGCCTCCTGAAAACAAACAGGTTCACCTTTATTAGTCAATAAAATATAATTTGAGAGAGGATACTTTTGTGAAGGCTTGTGAGGCCTAGTAGATCTTTGAGCCAATTGTGGTGGTGCATTTTCAGGTTGGAATTCTTGCAATGGATGTTGTACAATTTCTTCTTCTTGTTGTTCATCATCTTCCATTTGTCGTTCAACTTGCTCTTGAATATGCTACCCAATTTCTTGCAACTGTGGAATATCAATTTGTTGTTCAACAGACCTGTCAACAACTCTTTTGACCACCATATTACCTGTAGACTTCTTAAACATCTCTAACTCATTAAATGCGACATCCATGCTTCTAATAACTTTATTGTTAATTGGATCCCATGATTAGTAACCAAACTCACCATCCACATATCCCAAAAAAATACACTTCATGGATTTATAATCTAGCTTAGTTCTTTTCTCTTTGGGAATATGAACAAATGCTTCACATCCAAAGACTTTTAGGTGAGAATATTTTTCCTTTCTACTAGTCCAAACTTCTTCGGGAATGCCACCATCCAAAGCTGTAGTAGGAGATCGATTTATCAGGTAGCAAGTTGTCTTTACTGATTCTACCCAAAAATGCTTCTCCAATCCATAATTTGACTGTAACATACTCCTCACGTTCTCCATGATAGTGTGATTCATTCTTTCTGTAGTACCATTCCGCGAAGGAGAAAGAGGAACAGTCTTCTCATGCTTTATGCCAAACTTGTTACAATATTCTTTGAATGCATTGGAGCAATACTCCCCACCGTTATTTGTCCTCAAACAATTGAGCAATTGATTAGTTTCTCTTTCAACAACAACATGAAATTTATAAAATATCTTGAATACCTCGCCTTTGATTTTCATAGGGTAGGCCCAAACTTTCCTAAATGCATCATCTATAAATGTGACAAAGTATGAGGCTCCTCCTAATGAATTAATATTTACTGGCCCAGACACATCAAAATGTATCAATTCTAATAAATTTGTTTTCCATTCATGGCCACTTCAAATAAATGAAACCCTTCGTTGCCTACCATAGATACGATGCTCATAAAGATCGAGATCATAGGATTTCAAACTTGGAAGTAGATTTTTGCCAGCAAGGATTTTGAGGCCCTTCTCACTGATGTGACTTAGACGCTTATGCCACAAATCTGCTGAGATTTCTTCTCTTGCAACCTATTTCTCTTAAGGTATACAATGTTCATGTCTTGGATCCTTTAGCCATGTGCAATGCCCTTTTACTAATTTTCCAACCACCTTTTTCAAAGCTTGTGGAACAACCTTCATCATCCAATCATCCTACAAAGATCATACTCATGCACATGTCTAGAACATGCCTATCCCATTTCAATAAGATATGTTGTCCCTCCTTTTCCTTTATATGGACATCTCCCACTCCAACAATGCTCCAAAAGTGATTGTTTCCCAATTGCACTTTACCATAATCACTAGAACTATATGCAACAAAGTTATCTTTACTTGGGGTTACATGGTGATATGCCCTAAAGTCAAGAATCCAATCAACACTATAGTTGGAGGTGTATAAACATGCATCTTCCCTTGAAACAATAAATAAAACCTCATTCTATGAAATCACAACAATAGTCTCACCTTCATTTGTGTTGGTTGATGTTCTGGTTGTTTTTTGATCGTTTTGTTCTCTCTTCCATATTTGGCACTTTTTTTTCATATGTCCCAGTTTTCCACAGTGATAACAAGTGAGTTTGCCTCTTCTCGATTTTGATCTGCCTCTTAACCTTAAACGTTGTTGATGACCTCGATTAGTTTTCCTCTCACGATCAACTAGAGTTAGAGCTTCTCCTCCCTGGTTTTTGTAATTTATTTACATCACAAATCCTCATTCATTAAGTTGTTGCTAACATCATCAAACTTCAGTGTTCTTATAGGTGCCAAAGTGCTCATAGCTACAATCATATTTTCCCAGTTGTTTGACATAGAGCACATTAGTAAGATGGCTCTAATCTCATCATCCAAAACAATTTTAACATAGGCAACCTAACTGGTAATTATGTTGAACTCATTTAAGTGCTCCATTATTGAAACACCTTCCTTCATATTGAGATTGTATAATTTCTTCATCAAGAAGACTTTATTCGATGCCATATTTTTCTCATATAAATCATGCAACTTTTTCCATAGGCCTTTTGTTGTGTTTTCTTCGACCACATTGAAGTAGACACTTGCTAGAAATTGACGAATTATGGCTATGAACTTTATGTCCGTCTTGAGACAATCTTCATTCATCATCGAGGAGGGTTTCTTTTCTATTCCCTCAATTGGAAAATACGGATCCCTCAAAATCAATATATCTTCCATCAGTGACTTCCATAGAGAAAAAATAGCCCCATTCAACTTCTCCATGTAACTCAGTTTTGTTGTCTTTGTGCTTAATGGGACTCAACTCAAACAATAGCCTAACACTACTCAATTAAACTTTTAACAATTTGAAGCAACCAATGTTGGAAGAAAAGTCTTCTTGTGGCCCACGATTTCTCCTTTTGTGCCGATAGACGAATTCTCTCGCGATTTCTCCTTCTCGGCATTCCAATGACCTCCCATGATTATACTAGTGGCCTCTTCTCACCTTAGACTTTTGATACTAGTTGTTGGGGTTATGCTATATTCATTGCCCAAAACCTCTACATAATCTACAATGGAGATTGCTACGACCTGCAATTTTACCCAATTAGATTTGGAATTACCTCACTCAATATCAACTTGTAAATCATGCAAGAGACCCCACGAATTCCCTTTACTTCCTAGACAAAAAATTTAGTGCTACCAACAATGAAGGAGCAAAGATAAACTAAATTACACGCCCAAAGAAAACAGAGGAGGAAAAACATAAGAGCATAAAACATATATACTATTAAATTTGTCTTGCTTTATTTCAATGCACAATGACAAAGAATTCATTACATATTTATAGTTTTTATTCAGGGCGTCTAGAGCCTTTAATGACATGAACAAGTTAGAATACAATAAATTTAGAAACGCCTGGGTCAACAACAAACAAGTTTCTGGGTGTCTCATTCCAGAAAGTTCTACACCTTTTTGACTTCGCTGGCCATAGTAGTTAGCAACAACTTCTAGAATTTATGGAGACGAGGGCGTGCTAGTTTTTTCAGTGGATTCTCAAAGCTTCATTGTGGTTCAATGTTAACAATTTCCACCTCCTTCTCACATGTCATAATTGAGGTCACAATTTCCACCTCCTTCTCACATGTCATAATTGAGGTCACGACATTGAATCAAGGCACCTTCTTCTTCTTGTAGACTAACCAGCGATGGATAACACAGTCAAAGACCCAACAAAAACCCAATTACGATGAAATCAAAGCATGAGTTCATTTAAACCAATGCTAATCACAATGCCCCAACACATCTTCCTTGTTAGTTGACGCATGGAGAATAGTTTCTCCAACTATATTAGAATCAAAGACAAAAACGAAAATGATACATCATGCGTGCAATGAATTATCATGACAAATCCGCATAGGATTCAATAGTAACAATTAGCAATGACATAAGAGGTTGAAGCCATGAAAGTTTGTGCTAGAAACCTCAAAATCCTATCAATAAACAATCAAAGGAGTTCTCGGAGAATACAAGCATTGATGGTAATTAAATATAAAGATAGTATTTTTTCTAATCATGCATGAAAATCAAGCAAGCATCCCCTAAACAAATAACAAATCCACAAATTTTGAAAGCTAGAAATCAAAATAAAGCTCACCCCATTGCCCATAAAAAAAACACACAAAGAAACTAGAGAGTGATTACAAAAAATGATAACATGTTGCAACAAAATTGTAATAAAGGCACCAACCCAAATGAATAGGTGAAATGAGTAGGACCCATCACTTAGTGAATTCGAGAAACTAACCCGGCCATAAACCCTAATCACTCATTACATGCCCAAGTTGTGAACAAACCTATAATGCCATGATGAATTAATACTCAATGATAAAGACATAGGCATGCAAGTTTGTGCCATAAACTTTACATGCCCAGGTTGTGAACCAACCTAGAATGCCATGGGAAATGAATACTCAACAATAAAGGCAAGGACATGCAAGTTTGTGCTAGAACTTTGAAACCCTTATGAGGGAGCATGCAAACCAAACAATGAGGGAATTAGCTTCAATGATTGAATCAATTAGAGTAGTAGTTATGACATACCAATTCTCTAGGTATTTTGGAACCTTGAAACCCTTACGAGAGAGCACACAAACCAAACAATGAGGGAACATGATTCAATGATTGAATCAATTAGAGTAGTAGTTATGATATACCAATTCTCTAGGTATTTTGAAACCTTGAAATGCAACATGGATACTCCAATGGAGGGGACGTTGTGAGGTGCTTTTTGTTTATATGTTTTTAGCGAGAGGATGCTTTGGCAGGTCAATGATCATGAAAAGAAGCAAGCAACATTCATTATTTAATCCTTCAAAACAAAAAAAATGGAGAACGAATTGAACATGGAGAACCTAGAAAGGGGCTCACGCAACGACGAGCTTTGTGTACAAATTGCAAACTAGACTTTCATAAAATGCATGACAACCATAAAATGCATCTAGACAAAGATCCAATAAATTTGGCATTGATTAAACACTGAGACTTGCTATTAAAATATCATGGACATACTCTCTTTATGAACCCATTAATTACATGTAGACATAGACAAAATAAATTTTGGCATTGATTAAACGCCGAGAATGGTTATTAAAAACCACAAACATACTCTCTTTATGAACTTTTTGAAATATGAAATAATTCAAATGATTCTTGAACCACAATATACAATGAAACTTTTCACTCTCAAATTATTTAACATTTTCATTATTTTTTTCAAGAAAAAGTTGAGTACAGAGAGGGGCTAAAAGAATAACCTATTTATTAAAAGTACAAAGGACAAGTTGAAAATCAATAATTTGAAATGTGAGAACTAAAACTTAAACAAAAATCACTTTTAGTAATTGAAGTAAAAAATAGGTACTATTATTAAAAAAACAAAACAAGACATACCATGTTTATTGAAAAAATTATAAAACAATATTTTTTTTAAAATAGACCAAAAAATATTTTTTAAAGAATAGATCAATTCATGAAAGGGTAATAATTTGAAATGTGAGAAATGAAACTTGAAAAAAACCACTTTATAATCACTGACGTCAAAGATAGACACAAGTTATAAAAAAACAAAACATGCCATGTTTATTAACAAAATTATACAAAAAATAATTTTTTTGAAAGAATAGATCAATTCATGGAGGGGTGGTAAGAATTATCTTATACAACTTGAAATGAACAACAATTATAAATAGAAACAAACCAAGTGTCACAAAGTCTCCAGCAATGCTAGACCAAACCACTCTCTCATTGAAAACATTTGAATGAAAACATTTGAGTAAAAAACACATGATGTAGTCTTACCCAAAACACTAATGGAAATGAAATATAACCAAACTTCAAACCATGCAACCACATATCAAAATATATAAAACATGATTATACAACAAACCTTATCCAACTCCAAATGAAAATGCACCACTTAAAATTGACACAAACTAGCTTGAGGTGTCACAAAGTCTCCACTATTGATATACTAAACCATTGACATTCATTCTTTGTAAATGAGAAATCATAAGGGGAAATGATTAACACCAATACCAAGTCCATGTTGAAGTGTCAACCAATTCCAAATGGGAAATGAAATATAACCAAAATGCACTATACCATATTAAAACATTATTCCTCTACAAAGCATAAATTATAGAGAAGAAATCACTACATCTAATATCAAACCCCAACCTCTTATGGAGTCTCCAAAAATGCTAGACTAGACCACCATCTCATTAAAAACATTTAAATTTAAAAACACATGATAACTCATTAATATTGCAATCTCCATAAAAAATAGACTAAACCCTAAACCTTCTCACTAAAAATGTCATACACATAACATGATCATCACCAAAACTCACATGAAAAGCATGTAGCAAGATATGAAAATACCTAAATCTCCAGTATATAAGAACTAAATCTTCAATATATAAAAACTATCATGTGAGAAAAAAACAATGAATATCATGACCACTGCATAGGTGAAACTCAATATTGGCAAAAGTGGTTATAGACACCTAGACGTGACAATAAATGTGCATGAACATCATACTAGACTTCATTAAAACTCCACTCCGTTGTTGTGAACCCCACAAACAAGTAGCCAAGGAATGTAGATTTTGTTTTTTCCCCAATTGGTTTAACATAGTGGCACCACCACTCAATCATCGAATGACAAACTAACAAAATCATATTTTATAATTTAAAAAATATGAGTTTAATACTTTCCACACTACATTTGAGAATTTGGAAAATTAAATAATAAACTACTCTATATATGCATGTTTTAATGCTCAAAATGTTACCATAAGTTCATTCTTCACAAAGATTAAACAGGCTAAAAAAAAATTATATGAAAAAAACAAATGATATTAGTATACATTGAGCAAGTGGTGATAAATGTTATGGAATGTGGGGGAGAAGTTGCATGATGATGTTTATGTGAGGTTCAAAACATCTAGAATTTTATAACTATTCCAATAAAGTGAAAACTTATTGGTAAGATAAGGACAATACAAAATTTTATATGTTTGTTCAATAATTATTATCCTCACTTTTTATTTTATTTTTTTTAACATTTTTATAAACATTAATATTGGCAATATTGATTAATGATGAAAGATAAATGAATATGTAATGGGGTCACTAATAACTTGGCTAAGAGATTAGCTCTCTTTGACTTCACCATGATCCAATTGGATTAATGACTACATTAATTTGGTAACTAGTTATAAGTTCAAAACATAGCCAATTGCTTTGACCTTCTAAATGCTAACTTCATCATGAGTAAATAAATTATATTTATTTATAACTCCATAATTTAATAATTGTATCCAATTTCTATTTATTTATTAAGATTTTAAGAGAATCCATATTAATAGTCAATGTTTCAAATTTTAAACTAAGTTTGTCATTCACATATTATAAAATTAATTTTAAATTTTCTTTATTTTTATTTGTTTTTTTTTAACAATTATAATGATCAATTTTGTGTTTTTTTAAATGATATGTATTTATTTTGTTTTTTAAGTTATTTTTTAATTAAATTGTTAATAAAAATGAAATTTGTTAAACAAATTCTCATCTCCAAATTATTTATCCATTAAACACAATGAAAAATAAAAATTAATTTTATTTAAAGATAAAGAAAAATATTTAAAATGTTTAATAATAATTTTATAGCATTTAAAAAAATATATTTCAAATTCCAACCTGATTATGTGGATGCTTTTGTTTGTTTTTCTTTTAAATTATTATATGAATAATTTGTATCTTCTTCTTTTTTTCATTTAAAAAAGTAATATACTTTTATAGCATTTAAAAAAATAGATTTCAAATTCCAACCTAATTATGTTGATGCTTTTGTTTGTTTTTCTTTTAAATTATTATGAGTAATTTGTATATTTTTTTTTTACATTTGAAAAAGTAGTATTCATTTAAAATATTGCATGAATGAGTATTATGTTTTTTTTTTGCTTTTGTAAACAGATTTTTAGTTAAACTTCACTGTCAATATAACTTTCTAGTATATCACTGAAAATAGAAAAGCAAACAAAAGCATTCTACTCTCCAATATAAAATCAATATAAATAATATATTGATTATTAATACATAATTTTGTTTGTACTTAATCATTATATTGGAGAGTAGAATGCTTTTGTTTGCTTTTCTATTTTCAGTTACATGTCACTATCAACATAACTTTGTACTATATTAATATATAGTTTAATATATATATATATATATATATATATATATATATAAATTTAGTATGGGAATATATTGCTTGAATTTATATTAAATCATAATGTGCTTTTATTTTACTGGGTAGGGAATTGTTATTATTATTATTTTGGTGTGATGGAAGTTTAGTAGAAGGTTTTGGCTAAACGTTTTATTTTTTAGGTTTTATGGTAGGAATTCGCTGGAGAAGATGTAAATTTGGACAAAATCTCTATTTTATGTTGTTTAAATTGTCTTTCTGAATGCATAAATGGATTCAACTTGCTGAAAATCCTGGGGCACTCGGATTATACAAACTTAACCACTCAAATTTACAGATCCAACCATTCATCACCGGATTTCAGGCAAAATCAAACGGAAAGAGTGACAAAAAAACCCCAAAAAGTAAAACGTTTAGAATATTGCTTAATAGAATGCTTTTGTTTGCTTTTCTCTACATATTTTCAGTTACACCTAACTATCAATATAACTTTCATATATATATATATATTTAATATGGAAATATATTGATTGAATATATATCAAATCATAATATGCTTTCTTTTTACTGGGCAGGGAATTGTTAAAATTATTATTTTGGTGTGATGGCCGAGTTTCCCGGGAGGGAAAGCTATGGCGTCAGTCGGATATTTAAATTATTTGCCTTTAGTTTCTGCTTGATGTCATGATAGATTATTTTATATTTAAATTATTTGCCTTTAGTTTCTGCTTGATGTCATGATAGATTATTTTATTTTATAAAGTGTGTATGACCATTTGAAATTTAGATATTTCTGGCATAGTTAATTACTTATATTGATTGCCGGTGACAAGATTCATTAAATTTCGTTGATATGTATATGTTTTTTCTTCAATAATTTGAAATGCTTTTTCATATTACGGGTTATTATTTCATGGAAAACAGCAGAACAGATTGAGATAAGATAGATAAATTCTTATATCATACGAGCTTTAGGGTTTTGTCCGGTAAATCTAGAAGTTGCTGACTAAATTTGAAATCGTAGCGGAGAGAAAGGAAAAAGAGGGATAACTGGGTTTGAGACAAGAAGGTTCCAGAGAGAACGAAATATCTTAGTTACATAGAGAAAGGGAAGGGAAATATCCGTTGAAATGAGAGTAGAGATCGATTCCCCATAAATACATCTAATTAACCTAATGAGAGCCGAAGTAGCTCTGCTTATTCACATTCGGCTTCTCTCCTCTATCTCGTTTTGTTGTGTGTTTACGTGGGTGTATGGAAGTGCTTCCAATGTGTTGTCCGCGTGAAATTTTGTGGTTGTGTGTCTGTTAAATGTTGTGTCAGAGGTGTTGTTTGTGTGAAAATGATAGAGGTTAGAGGTTGAATTGGATTTGAATCTACTTTTTGAAGTATGAAAGAAGAAACTGAATCTACTTTTTGGAGTATGAAAGAAGAAACTGAGCTGAGAATTGGAAAATGAATAATTTCAACACGAGTTGGACGCGGCTTCTTCATGTATTCTAAGCAGGTATCATAATTTTCTGTTTATTTTTTCTTTTTAGTAAATTATATTCATTTTTCGGCTCTCAGTAGGAGACCCTACCTTCTTAATTTCTGTAAGTTAAATGTTATTATCAGATAATAGCATGGATTCATTTAATATCTATGGCTGGTCTGCTAGGTGTTGTTGCTTGTGCAGTAAATGAAAAGAGGAAGGCAAGCTTAGCTTATTCCTGTAGAGGACAATTTATTCGAACAGCTAGCTGAGCTCATCATATCTGTACATTGTGGAGAAAAGAGACGAGAGGATAAGAGACTTGAAGTGGAGTCCCTACGCTTGCCTCCCTCCAGTCTAGGATTTTCGCTTTTTCATTCGTCGAGTGAAGTAAAATCAAGGATATAATTAGAAGATGAATATCAGAAATAATATTTCATATTCATGCAAGAAGGCCATTCCCAAGCCATGTCCTCAGCGTTCGTTTCCTGGCAGGCAGGTACACTATGCATTTTCTCAGTGTTTGAGCTTTAATAGCAGCATTAATGTTCAGTACATTGTTTCACAAGAGAGTTTATTAAAGCGCTGATTGCATATCTCGTACCTTAATCGTTCTGAGGCGGTGTTGGGTTGCTTTGCAGTTTACCAAGAAATGAAATGAAATGAAATGAAAGTAATTTTAACGTCCACGAGGCTAAAAATAGCCTATGGGACAGATTGCTTTTCCATCTGGCTTTTGCATTCGGCCCTTTTCTTGTGAAGTTTTACAATAATCGCTCCCAGCTTCTCA
>ML779501.1:536237-551044 GCA_009831015.1 Picea engelmannii | reverse complement strand
AACTGCTTAAACAAGGGTAAGCACTGCAACGCAGTGAAGCCTCTGTGTTTTAAAATGATTCCTCAAAAATAAAAAGCATAATCCGTCTCCGCTCTGCACATGGACTGATCCACTCCTAGCGTTCGAGGAGGCGAGGATTGATCTGCTGTGTTTCGGTTGATCTCTGAAAATCAATGCCGGCTCAAGCAATAAGACCACGTTTTGATTTGGGATCCTCTTGTATTGGCTAAGATCTTGATTTGGTTGATTAGAATCGGCCGTAAGCTCCTCTCCGCTCTGCTATTCTCTCTGCACTTTCACTTGCTCTGCGTCTATCTCTGCTCTGCGTCTATCTATGCTCTCCGTATGAGAGGAGCATTCAGAACATGGTGGTTTATGGTTCGAATTGCCGGGTTGCCTGCTGGGCGTGGGCTTGGCGCAGCTAATTTCTCCTGACCTGATGGAATGGAAAGAGGCGTGCAGTCCATCCGCTTCTCCTACAGGAGAGTACGTCCCAATAATTCTCTGGAATAATGCTACACAGGGCCTACTCTTACTCATAAAGAATACTAACCCAGCTGCTTATTTAATATGAGCGATCATTTAATATTTACCTTATCCGGAGATGGCCTATGTAACGTGGCCCGTGTCTTAAGGTTGAAACGGGACGTATGCCTTGTGTGTTATGCGGTGGTTGTCGTCCGTACAGCCTCCCATTATCTTAGCCTGCAGCAGATAGACGGGACGTATGCCTTGTGTGTTATGTGGTGGTTGTCGTCCGTACAGCCTCCCTTTGTCTTAGCCTGCAGCAGAGAGGTACACCTTTTACCATTCATTTTTCTTTGAAAACAGAGGTCATTTTTGCTTTGAAAAACAGAGAAAACAGTTAACCCAGCTATTGTTTGGAATAAAAAAACCCAGTTAGGACTTAACATTATTGTAAGTGACTGCATAGGTACACATTCTGCCATTCATTTTCTTAGGCAAAAGGGAGAAAACAGTTAACCCAATTAGTGAACTTGATTTTGTTTTGAATTGAAAACCCAGTTAGGATTTAACATTATTTTAAATGAATGCTTATATTCTGTCATTCATTTTATTCTTAGAACGAGAGAAAACAGGTAACCTAGTTTCTTACTGTTTTGAATAGGGAAACAGGTAACCTAGTTTCTTACGGTTTTGAATAGGGAACTTAGTTAGAGCTTGACATTATTGTAAGATTTATTTTAAATTTTATATTCACCCTTCATAGCATAAAAATATTTAAAAATCTCCTTGACCAAAACATGAGGAAACCTGGTTAGAGCTTAATATTATTTTAAGGTTTATGTTAAGTTATATATTCACCATCGTATCATAAAATTAATATACATTTAAAAATCTCCTTGCCCAAAATTTATTTGTCTCCAACTTTATATTTGTTGAAATCGAATGAGAATCACATTAATCTAATCATAGAAAAGCATTGTTACCTTGAACTAGGTAGCTAGGAGCCTTGATGTGATGTAATCTTAGAGTGGATTTTGTTCCTTAAATTGTATGGTTTGCCTCCAGCTTTATTTATTTATATTGAATTAGGATCACATGAATCTAATCATAAAAAGGCACATTGTTACTTAAGCCTTGATGTGATAAGATCTTATTATGCACATTGTTACTTTAGCCTTGATGTGATAAGATCTTAAGCCTTGTTACTTTAGAGTGGGTTTTCTCTCTTTTAGTGTATAAGATCTTAATTTTGTATCTTTCATTTTTTCCTTTTATTGTTTGAGCAAGATTGGGATGCTATTGTTGCTTTTATAAGTTATGCTTTTTCAAAAGAAAACTAAATTTGCATTTCTCAAGAGTTCGGTAGTGTGTGTATATATATGTGTGTGTGTGTGTGTGTGTGTTTCCCAAATTTTTAAAATGGGGGGTTATCTTGGGGAAACATGTTCTAGTAAGGCCCGCTGCACATGGACATTACTCTTAGTTGGGTTTGTAGTTATGTAGATCCCTCGATAGGATTAGAACCCTAGACAAGATGACATTCCTTATTCTTAAATTAGGACAAGAAAAAAAATCATTAATATAATGTGCAAATAATAATCAAAGGGCAAGGTGCTTAATACATTGAAGTTTAACATAGCTTTTGAGTTAGGATTATATTGGAGTTTAGTGAGTGTAGGTGTATGAATTTATGTTGATCAAGAGTTATTTCATAGGTTGATCGCATGATAATCATAAGACAACACTAAGATAAGATAAGATAATTTTTCCAGCCCAAGGATAATAGCTCAATTAGTTGTCGCCAATGTTGCTAGGCATTTGGCTAGTTTTGTGTTGGTAGTTGCTTGGCTTGAATCCCCTTGGGTGAGGCACACTAGTGTATGTCGATGGGTTTACTAGGTAGGGATGACATCCACGAATGTGGGGAAGCATC
Source organism: Picea engelmannii (assembly GCA_009831015.1). Classification (NCBI taxonomy): domain Eukaryota; kingdom Viridiplantae; phylum Streptophyta; class Pinopsida; order Pinales; family Pinaceae; genus Picea; species Picea engelmannii. The sequence goes on along the minus strand of ML779501.1, from coordinate 548,643 downwards.
CCTTGGAAAAAAAGTACATTTTTATTAATGTCCAAGAAATGATTAGAATAGTCGGCTAATGCTACTTAACAATTCAATCATTGTAAATACATAGTGGGAGTGCAAAAACAACTCATATCGCTAAATAAGTTAATAGAGTTTATGGTTACTAAAATTAACCCAAATGTTATTTAGTACATCGATAAAGTTTAATAATAATATATAGAACTACTTCTTTATGATTGAGCTATTTCATTTCTATAAATAGGTATAACCATGCCAATTTCTCTCTCTCTCTATATATATATATGTGTGTGTGTGTGTCTAACATTATAGTTGTTCAAATGCTATCAATTGATGAGATCGATAGTATAATAGTTATAGTTTAATAATTGCAAACAATTTTGTAAATGTCATCACCTCATTGAGCCGCACAATATAGAGTAATACCATAGAGATTCATAGACATAGAAAAAAGTTGACACAATACAAATACATTACAGAAAAAGGGTCTTACCTTGATGGGTTGTCTTTGTCCAAATTGAATAAGTTCATTTGTTTAGATGTTACATGATCCATAATCTATATAATAAATTTCATGATGGCACATCCATCGGATATCTAAATTCAAGGTGGTGAATGCCTATAATCTCAAATGAGTGTTGTAGATCACATCGACAATATAGCATTTGAGATTTAAAACACACTTGTTTCCATCATAACAAACAAACACCCATAACAACTCTCTATAATATTGCTACTTCATATTCTCCCTCTTTTTAAGGTATTGTGTTTTGCTCAAGAAAATTTTGACTAATAACCACTTATTAAAGTTGTTTAGTTTCCCTAGATAGATTCAAATACTTGGTTTGCTTTCCTTTCAATATATGTTTTACTTTCATGCACTAGTTTAAATAGGATAACTAGGCACACATGTGAGGAATTGGGTAAATGAACTATTTTGTCTTCCTTCTCTATGGTATATGCATATACAAAACATGTGAAGCATGAAATCAAACCTCTTGAAATGAGCACAAGTCCAACAATCAATAAACCCTCTATTTTTTGGCCTCACTTTGTCTTTTCTTGAGCTTAGCTTGGGACCCCAAGTGCCTCAGGTCAACCCTTGAGTCATCCCCTCCTTTCAAATGTCACTAGTAGTTTGGCCCCCAATGAGTGTTGTAGATCACAAATGAATGCCTATAATGTCAAATGAGTCTTGTAGATCACATCGGCAATATAACATTTGAGATGTAAAACACACTAGTTTCCATCATAACAAACAAACACCTGTAACAACTCTCTATAATATTGATACTTCATATTCTCCCTCTTTTTAAGGTCTTGTGTTTTGCTCAAGAAAATTTTGACTAATAACCACTTATTAAAGTTGTTTAGTTTCCCTAGATAGATTCAAATACCTGGTTTTCTTTTCTTTCCCTCTTTGTTTTACTTTTATGCACTAGTTTAAATAGGCTAAATAGGCACACATGTGAGGAATTGGGTAAATGAACTATTTTATCTTCCTTCTCTATGGTATATGCATATGCAAAACATGTGAAGCATGAAATAAAACCTCTTGAAATGAGCACAAGTCCAACGATCTAGATCAACAAACCCTCTATTTTTTGGCCTCACTTTGTCTTTTCTTAAGCTTAGCTTGGGACCCCAAGTGGCTCAAATCAACCCTTGAGTCATCCCATCCTTTCAAATGTCACAAGTAGTTTGGCCCCCAAACTATTTTTTACATTTTTAGTGACTCCATTGTTGGTCCTTGGTGATACCCAATTTATGGTTCATCATTTTGGTTGCTCCTCGTGGGTTGAACCTATATCCATAGGTTCATTTTTCCCTTCCTTAGGTACACCCCCCTTTTTCTTTTTCTTTTCCTTTTGTTAGAGAATTCTCCTACCAACCTCCCTCCCCATGTTCCCCTTCTTACTTCACCCTTGCTTTTCACCAAAGGTTCCCCCCTCGTCTCCTGGCTAGTCTTTTCCCATTGGTGAACCCTCCCATATCTCGTTGAGGTCCTGTAGATCCTTTTTTTGGTCTATGTTCAATCCTCTTGGGAAGGATGTTCTCTTATTCCTTGTTGTGGGGAACCATGTCTACTCCTCCACCTCCCCATAGTGTGCCACATTGATTGTGGCTTCCCTCTCTTTTAGCTAGCACGATGGTTTCCTAAACAATTTTTCAGGGCTACTCCCACCTAGATTGTTGGAGCCTCTTTTCCTTTGTGTTGTTGATCTCTTAGACCTTACAACGTGATTTTTGTTGCAAGCACTTATCCTTGCTTGGCCTTGCCTTGATGAGTGTTCCTTCTTCCCCTCGACCCACTCTTTTGTAGATTTTCACTTTTGCAAGGAGAAACACTTACTCCAACTTATTCTTCCTTGTTCCTTTTTTTCATCTTGAGAGTCTTTTGTGCAATGGAACAACTTGGATGCCTCCTTTCTATTATAGTGGTGCACCCTTCGCTCGCATGTTACAAATCATGAAATAGAGGATCTACGGTGAATTCTCTAACAAACCCTAATCCAGTAAGATAAACAAGCTGAAATATAATAACACCTTAATGATGAACACATTAGACTTCAAGAGAGTGAACAACACAAGTAGAGTGCAATAATATAGGTTCAATTAGGTGCACAACACATCTAATCATCAATTTTATTAAACATGTGCATAAAACCCCTTTTACTCAGTCAAATGCTCAAAGACATTATACGAATCTGCAAGCCAAGTTTGGAGGAAGTGACAGGGCGTCCTATTGGGCTAGTGTTCACTGGATGTGGGATGTTTCTGGGAGAGATCAAATCCAAGTCATGTGAGTGGATGAGGTGGATAAGGGATGTCTGGGCAAGGCGTGCAGGGATAGCAGGGAGATGCATGGCTTACCTGTGGGTGCCTCTGTAGAGGGTGAGTTGTGCCTGTCCTGGATGCAAATGTTTCCAAGCCCATTCATGCCTTTTTATCTTTATTCTTTATTGGTTTTTATTCAAGAAGCTAATCAGGGGACACTGCCCTGGCGTGGTGACCAGTGGTGGCAATGTTACCCACAAGCACTTTTACGGAAATGAGAAGGCCGGCTTGTGATGAGACCCCATTTCTCTTGGATATGTCACCAAGAGCCACTACCCTGGTGTGGTAACCAGCTGCTAGTAGTGTCATACCGCTAGATGCCCATGGACCTAATAAGCTAGCTCGTGATGACACCCCCTATCCTCTGACCAGGTCTTGTTTTATTATTTTTTTTGGGTCCCTCCGTTTCTTGCCGAGAATCCTTTTACTGCTTTCTCCGGGATCCTTGGGCGAAGCATCTCGAGGTTTTATTTTTTAGGATTTTATCTTTTGCTAGCTGCTTTTACCTTCTGGGCCTTTATCCCCTTCTTCCCACAAGGTAAGGTGCAACCCTTAAATAATTGGCCAACCCAATGCCTGGACCAGTGTAATGGGATCGATGAGCGGGAGTAAGATTGAAAGTGGTAAGTATGATGGGAGTGGATGATGAATTTTCATGAATCCCCCCAGTGGCAACTCAAAACCTATGGGCACAGGCTTACTAGGGCATCCTGTCATTCCCCCCAGACATGGTCAAGTGGATAAGTATAAGATCCAAGCACCCATTAGAAACAAAAAGAACTAAATGCACATATTCAAAGGTTTTGAGGATCAGAGTGACACATACCATGATACCCGGACTCATTACCTCATGGAGCAAGATCCATCTCTGCTATAGGACCAGGCCGACGTGATGGATGTTGCTGCTGCTGACAAGGTGGAGGCGCTAAAGAAAATAAAAGATGCTCCCTCCAGGGCCATGCTCAAGTCGATTTGGCTCTCGGTACTCCATGTCTAGGACCTGTGGGCCTCGAGACATAATCTCCTTAGTTATCCCTAAAAGTGGGGGATAACAATGAAACACATAAGAATTCAAGAGAGTGTGCAACACAAGTAGAGTGAAATAGTATAGGTGACCTTAGGAAAAAAATGGAATAAACTCACTTGAATGAGATGATGCTATAAATGAAGGAGGTGGTGTATTTATACCACTATGTCCGGGTAAAATTGCTATCTCTTGGGAGAAGCTAGGCTGAACTTACTGTGAAATACAATAAAATACAACAAAATGTAATAATGGGTGTCTCAACATTGTGAAGGTTCTATCCAATTGGGTAATGGAATTGGGAATGATCAAGAGGGTTTGACCAATATGGAAGGAGATCTAGTTAGGTTGTTATAAACATGGTCTAACCAACCACATGGATTTACTTCAATATCCATAAAATTAAAGAAGGGCCCTTCCAATGATGCTCCTCTGAACAAGTACAAAATCAACTAATTAATAACGTGCAACCATGGACAATTAAATGACAACCACATATAAAACCATAAATGAAGTAGACAAAGTAGGACAAACCTCTTATTGAATGAACAACCAACAATACATCCAGTCTTCAAGTTTGATTTCACCACAAGATCAAGAGGACCTAAACATGTAACACTTAACTTTCATCCCTAGTTAGGGCAAAGCACGAACATGGAGTGAACAAACCTAACTAAAAAATTATCGATGCAAATATCAACATGACAAAGGGAGGGTTTCACCTCAACCCTAATGTCTTCTTGTTGGAGCAAACTTTCCCTTCTTCCAAGATTACACTAGCAGATATGTATAAGCAATTTCCAGCACCCAAATCAACCTAAGAAAAACAAAAGAAAGACGAAGATCCTTACATTGAAACGCCCCTTGACTTCTTCATTAGAAAATATATTTAACTAGGATTGGAGGGGAACTCCAACTGTCAACACATCCAACCATGCATCTACCAAATGAGATTCTCTTATACTTATAGGCTTCTACCTCGAGCAATTCCTAATTAAGGCATTACTCCATAAAGCACCTGTAGGGTTTGACCAATCTTCAACATGCCATGTGGAGGCTTATAATGCTAAGGCACACCTTCCAAGGATTCTTGAAACCCTAGCACATGCTCTTTCTCTATACACATGAGCACTAACTAATAAATGTTGTAATTCTTCATTGTGTTGGCGATGCTTCATAGACATATGGATGGCTCAGTCTCGGTGGATGCTTGACCTTGGTTAGAGTGCCAGTATGGGACCCTTACCTAGGAGGTTGTTACCCTAATCAACATGATGACTATCCCAATGGGTGCACACAATGGGGGAGTCGGTTGCTTGATTAAGAGAGGTGACTTCCTAGGAGGAGGAGCATTAGCCACTTAGACGAGGGCATTTAGCCCTAGGAACATCGAAACATTTGACATACATCTTAGATGTTGGACACTTGACTCGAGGACGCTTGGGTTGAGGAGCATACTTCATGGAGGTTGGTTATGGAGTTGGATATCAATATTGAAGACAAGAATTGGAGCATGCTAATTACAATGGCACAGATGGAGAAGCATTAGGCACATGAGAGGACATGTGGCACATAGTTAGAGGGGGAATGCCTTACATGAGGACACTTGGAAGCCACCGTGGAAGAGGTAGAATTGGATTGATATGTTTTTGGAGAGTACACCATCTCAGAGGAGAGGTGTTGATCCCTAAGAGAATCATGCTTAGAAGGATTTTCATCTTGGGGGTTGGATAAACGCGAGTATGACACTTGTACATATGTGTACTGTAGAGCGCGCCATGTGGGGTTTCCTTGTTGGTTACTTGTATGGACATAAGCCTTTGCTTTATGTTAGCCTCCCTCGCCTATTTTATATATAGAGGGAGGAGAAGTCTATCTATCTTTGTAATTGTTATAGAGAAGTCTTGGAGGGAGCAAGAAGCTAGGGTTTGTGATGTAAACCCTAGGAAAATGCATGAAGAAGAGGGAGATGCCTTCGATATTCTTGGAGAGTTTTCTCTTGTGAGACTTTAGGGTTTGTGCTATGCAAGTAAACTCTATAGACAAACCTGAATTTAGAGGAAGTGATGATTTGTCTTGTAGAGCTAATTGCTTGGATGATATTGTAGCCTTGTTCATGTTGATGCAAGATCATGGAGAGCCTAGCTTGATGAGTCTCGGGATTTACTTGATGCCTTGCTTGAAAGAAGACCGGTTTATTGTACTCTTCATTCTATGGAGGTATTGGTGCTTGCGTTGATGCAAGAGTGTAACACTTAGGGCTTGAGGACTCAAAACCCTAGATTGACTTGTACCAGCGTTGTGATAAAGTTGTGTTGTGAACTTGTACTTCATCACACACACACACAAACACATATGAGTTGTTTAATTTTAGATATGATTTTTAGCCTATGTTATCGTCATGATTGGGTAGATTTTGGCCTTGGTTATGCATATGCTAATTTGACATATAACATCTGGAAGTTAAGAAGGTCGATTTACCACTCTTATAATCTGTTGTGATAAGTATTTTCAAATTTGTTATATGCTTGAGAAGTGTGCCATAAGGGATGAACATTGTTGCATTGAAGTACACTTGTTTGGTTTTTATTTTCTTTTGTGGTGTTGTGAATTAGGTTAAAGAGAAGTGAAGTATTCGCTGCTATAAATTTATATTTCAGATTCAACCCTAAGGTTGAAAGTTTAGAGGGAATAGATTTGAGATACCTTATGGTTGAGGTGAAATTTAGAATTTGCACTAATTGTGTGATTCTCAAAATTTCTACAATATGGTGTGCAAGGAAATCCCAAACCTGCTTTGCAGTTATGCTATTTGTGTGATGGACAAGGTCAGGTTCCATGTACAATGTGCTCAATCCAAGAGCCTAATCTTTCTTCAAACACAGGAGATCATAGCTGTCATTAATCGCAGCTGAAAATGGCTTCTCCAAATACATCCAGAAACCTTTAAAGTGAAGTAGAGTTGCCATTTGAACAACCAATGCATGATTGTTAACCCCATTGAGGTTTGGAAAAACCTATTTACCATCCATGGATGCCACAATCCCAGTGTAGATCTGTAACAACTTGTGGCCGAATTAGGTAAAAAAAATAGTGTATTGATCTTGAGGAGCAACCAAAATAGCAACAACTTACTTAAATTCGCCAAAAGACAAAGAAAATACTGCCAAGTAGAGGTGTTCTATGGAAGATGAGTGTAAAAACCCTTAAAACTTGTTGTTGAAAGATAGGGTGTTGGAAGCCCTAATTTCATATCTGTAACAATCTTGAAGTAGAGCTACAACCCTAATTTCAGATCTGGAAAAAACTCTTCTAAGAGTGTTGTATAGAGGAAGAAAAATTCACACTAGCTTTCGATACCATGTTAGAAATCATGAGGTACAAGATCTATGATGAATTCTCCAATAAACCCTTATCGAATAAGATAAGCAAGCGGAAATATAATGCTGCGTTAACGATGAACACATAAGACATCAAAAGAGTGCAACAAACGTAGAGTGAAATAGTATAGGTGACCTGAGGCCAAAAAATGAATAATCTCACTTGAATGAGATGATGTTATAAATGAAGGAGGTGGTGTATTAACGGGTAAAATTGCTATCTCCAAGGAGAAGACTAGGCTGAACTTACCTTGAAATACAATAAAATACAACAAAGTGTAATAATGGGTGTAACAACCCACAACGACATCTACGTCGATCCATAAAGGGCCTCAACTACCCACATAGTGGGCTAACACGAGGCCATGAGTGAAGATTAGCCAAGATATCTCAACATTATGAAGGTTCTATTGGTGAGATTGCATCCTTTTGTCACTACTAATAGCTTCGAACCTTGTACAAATTTTCTCTTCCATATTGAGTCCTTCAAGCCTTTTTCACCTTACTTTTCTTTTTCTCTTCTGTTTTCTTTTTGTTTTGTTTAGTGGGTTTTGTTACCTCCTAGATTTGCACTCAAAGATATTCAAGTCCCTAAACGAAGTGCAACCCTAGAGGCACATAGAAGGGTTGTCCACTTTCACCACAACAACTCTTTCTCTCACTTTAGGCCGATTCTTTTCTTGCACAAGGGGGAAACCCTAGAAAATATTTTTTAAGATGTTCTTTAGAATTTAATGGATGGTGGATTGCGAGGACCAGTGCCTATCCAATTGGGTGATGGAATTGGGATCAATGATCGAGAGGGTTTGAACAGTATGGAAGGAGATCTAGTTAGGTTGTTATAAATATGCTCTAACCAACCACATGGATTTACTTCAATATGCATAAATTAAAGAAGGGCCCTTCCAAAGACGCTCCTCACAACAAGTACAAAATCAACTAATTAATAACACCCAACCATGGAAAATTAAAGAGAAGCCATATATAAAAGCATAAATGAAGTAGAGAAAGTGGGACATCGTTCTTATTGAATGAACAGCGAACAATACATCAAGTTTTCAAGTTTGATTTCAACACAAGATCAAGAGGACCTAAACATGTCACACTTAACTTTCATCCCTAGTTAGGGTAATGCATGAACAGGGTGTCAACAACCCTAACTAAAAACTTATAGAAGGAAATATCAACAAGACAAAAGGAGGGTTTCTCCTCAACCTTAATGTTTTCTCGTTGGAGCAAACTTGCCCTTCTTCCAAGATTATAGTAGCAGATATGTACAAGTAATTTCCAGCCATCAAATCAACCTAAGAAAAGCAAAGGAAAGACAAGGATCTTTACATTGAAAGGCCCCTTAAATTCTTCTTTCCAAAAGATCTTTAACTAATATTGGAGGGTAACTCCCACACTTCCAACCATGCCTCTAGCAAATGAAATTCTCTTATATTTATAGGCTTCTACCTCGAGCAAGTCCTAATTAAGGCATTCCTCCAGAAAGCCCCTGTGGGGTTTGACCAATCTTCAACATTCCATGTGGAGGCTCCATATCTAGGGCACACCTTCCAAGGCCTCTTGAAACCCTAGCACACGTTCTTCCTTTTAACACATAAGCACTCAGTAATAAATGTTGTAATTCTTCATTGTGTTGGCGATGCTTCATAGACATATGGATGACTCAGTTTCAGTGGATGCTTGACCTTGGTTAGATTGCTAGTATGGCACCCTTACCTAGGAGGTTGTTACCCTAACCAACATGATGTCTATCCCATTGGGTGCACACAATGAGGGAGTAGGGTTTCAAGAGGCCTTGGAAGGTGTGCCCTAGATATGGAGCCAAGGGACGTCCTCGGTGACCTAGGGTTTTGAGAAGGAAAAGGCATATGGCTAAGTAAAATTATCCCCCTCACAAGTCACCACCGATCAGAAAGTTCGGCTAAACAGCTAATAAAGATAATAACAACCAGAAGTGTACCTGCCCGGAACAAAGCAACAAGAAAACTATATATATGCAAGATCACTTGCTGGTTAGTACTTCATATAATGAAGGAGTTTCTGATATAAAGAAATTCACTGATAATATTGATGAAGCAAATCAATGATGTATAATAACAATAATCGCAATACGTCACTTCACAATAAATGCTAAAGAAGCTTCACAATGAGCAATAATGATTTATCATCAATGTCAAATAGCAACATTCATTGGAAGCAATTACTACTACGCTTTAACCAATCTTTCAATTGCTTTAAAGATGTATAAAATTTTGCATGGATATGATTATAACACAAGTAAATGACAAAAATAGTAGGGTTAGTAGGTTAGTCTAAGCTAGGGTTAGAAGGTGTTAATAATTGTTCAAAGTATTGTATATTTGTGATCAAGGCACTCAAGCATAGAAGGTCTTAGATTAGTGCGTTTATAGGGCAAATGGAATCAAACTAGCTGCAAAAGTTGAAGGGACGATATGATAATGGCAGGGCCAAAGACAAGAGGGATATGATGGGTATCGTGTTGTTAGGACAAGGCGTCAACCATCAACCCTAGGGGAAGACGACTCACTAAGGTGTAGTAACCCTAGGCCTTAGTGTGTCTTCCTCCTTCTTTAGCTCAAAGACAAGGTAAAAACGGCTAGCTTGAAGAGTAAATTGTAGGGTGTTACAATGGCAGGGCCCTAACAATTATCTTCAGCAAATAAAATAGCTTCTTGGCATAACCTAGTAGGGAATTAAAATAAGGACACCAAAATGTGCTTATTTCCTAAGGTTTATTCCAACAAATTTCATTAACAAAATGCAGGTAAAAATACCATAACCATTCAAGTAAAGGAAGGATTGCAAAATTTCACTTAGATTCACCAAGTATCATCAATGCCAAACCCTAGTTGTAAACCTTCCACCAAGAAAATGCCAAAAATAGCCAAGAAAAGCCTCCTTCAACAAGTACGCACTAGTAATTTCAGCCAAAAACCCTAAAGAGGGCGCAAATTTCAGACCTCACACAAGTTTGACTCGTGAGTGAAAGATGATGAGAAAATGAGAGTTAAAACCCTCAATTTATACCATACCAATGACCTTAATTTAATTTTAGGTCACCAAAAGGCCGACATGGCCAAAATACATAATAACATTGTTTTTACATTAAATGTCATAATCAAACCCTAATCAAGCAAATAATGAGGACGTCATGCCCTTTTAGGGTGACGTTAGCCCTTTCTGGGGTAACGTTGGCCTCCTGGACCAAAACATTAGGCCTCCTTGGGCCTTCGGAACAAGCCACACGTGCCACAACTGCCTCCCAAAACCTCCACAAATGTTGGATGACATCATGAACGTCCTGGGTGATGTCATGGCCTTCCAAGGCCAACGTCCTGGTGGAAAAGGCACAACCCCCCTGGGTACAGGTCTGCTGAGCTGCCTCTGGTGGAATGTCCTCCTCTTCCCTGGTGCAAACCCTCTGACCTGTCACTGCACCCCTTGTCCATACATCCCTTATCCACGTCATCCACTCACATGACTTGGATTTGATTTCTTCCGGAAACATCCCACATCCAGTGACCATTAGCCCAATAGGACGCCCTGTCACTTCCTCCAAACTTGGCTTGCAGATTTGTATAATGTCTTTGAGCACTTGACTAAGTAAAATGGGTTTTCTTTGTTCCAGGCAGGTACACTTTTGGTTATCATTATCTTTATTGGTTGTTTAGCCGGACTTTCTGATCGGTGGTGACTTGTGAGGGGGAAAATTTTACTTAGCCATAATCCTTTTCCTTCTCAAAACCCCAGGTCATCGGGAAAGTCTCCCCTGGGCCTATCACCCTAAATAGAAAGAGTTATCCTATCGAGGTGACAGTGGTAGGATAGTCTCCAGTTTTTCCAGTTTGTCTTTCTTTCACCTTTCCTTTACTTCCAAGTACAAACGGTGCAATAACAGTACCTACCTAGGAGGAGGAGCATTAGGAACTTGGAGGAGGGCATTTATCCCTAGGAGCATCAGACCATGTGCCATACACCTTAGATGTTAGACACTTGACTCGAGGACGCTTAGGTTGAGGAGTATACTTCATGGAGGTTGGTTATGGAGTTGGATACAGATGTTGAGGAGAAGCATTGGAGCATGGTAATTACATTGGCACTTATGGTGAAGCATTAGGCGCATGAGATGACATGTGACACATAGTTAGAGGGGGAATGCCTTACATGAGGACTCTTGGAAGCCACCGTGGAAGAGGTAGCATTGGACTAATATCTTGTTGAAGAGCACACCATCCTGTAGGAGAGGTGTTGAGCTCTAAGAGAATCTTGCTTAGAAGGCATTTCATTTTGGTGGTTGGATAAACGCGAGTATGACAATTGTACATCCTTGTACTGTCGAGTGCTCCTTGTGGGGTTTCCTTGTTGGATACTTATATGGATATAAGTCTTTGCTTTATGTTAGCCTCCCTCCCCTATTGTATATATAAAGGGAGGAGAAGTCTATCTATCTTTGTAATCGTCTTGGAGAAGTCGTGGAGGAAGCAAGAAACTAGTGTTTGTGGTGTAAACCCTAGGAGAGTGCATGACGAAGAGAGAGATGCTTTAATGTTCATGGAGAGTTTGCTCTTATGAGAAGGATTTGTAAATGGAAGTAAGTCCTAGAGACAAACACGACGCTAGTGACTTTTTGTCTTGTAGAGCTAATCCCTTGGATGATATTGTAGCCGTGTTCTTCTTGATGCTTTGAGGTTAGGGCAAGATCATGAATAGAATAGCTTGATGAGTCTTGAGATTGGGGTGATGCCTTGCTTGAAAGAAGATTGGTTTATTGTACTCATCATTCCATGGAGGTCTTGGTGCTTGCGTTGATGCAAGAGTTGAAGACTTAGAGTTTCAGGACTCAAAACCCTAGCTTGGCTTATAGCAGTTTTGTGATAAAGCTGTGTTTTGTACTTGTACTTCATCACACACACACACACACACATATATATGAGTTTTGTACTTGTAGATTTGATTTTTAGCCTCTGTTATCTTCATGATTGAGTAGATTTTGTTAATGTTTATGCCATTATTATAGTTCTTTGCATTTCAATAGATAATAGCATCATAAGAACAAGATCACTGAGAAATACACATTCACAAGAGACACAACATTTATCCTGGGAAACCCTCTAGGGGAAGAAAACCCAGC
>ML779501.1:507776-527001 GCA_009831015.1 Picea engelmannii | reverse complement strand
AGAGATACTTTTTCAAAACCCTAATTTGCAGGTGCTGCAGCAGTGACGTTTTTCCTCTTGCAAATAGTGTTTCCTTCAGGTTGGCTCTGATACCATGTTAATGTTTATGCCATTATTATAGTTCTTTGCATTTCAATAGATAATAGCGTCATAAGAACAAGATCACTGTGAAATACACATTCACAAGAGACAACATTTATCCTGGGAAACCCTCTAGGGGAAGAAAACCCAACAAAAACTTCTTTACCATAAATAGCTTATACAATGTTCAAGAGATAACTCAAACCAATACAGAAAGTCCTCCCCAAGAGATGCGCCATCCTTCTTCTCCTCTCTCTGGTAATTGTAGCTTGGCTCATAAGAGAAATGAGCAAGTGAGTTGTTGTGTTTGAAGTGAGGCGCTAGCCTATTATTTATACAAGACTGACACGTGTGAAAGGGCACCACTGGCAGGGCCGACCTCTCACTCTGGGTGGGTAAACCCACCTTTAATTAATTATGGGTCTTCCATAATAACTGTTGGGGCCGACTTCTTATTCTGCCCTTTATAATTGTCCGATGACCAATCTGCAAAAGGGGATTTGGTCCTTATACAATTACCGACATGATTAATCCACAATGGGGATTAATCCAATAACAATAGTAATAATAATGACATGATTAATCCGCAATGGGGATTTAATCCAATAATAATAAGAATGCTCTTCGTAGTTACATTATTTCAACAGATTTTGGCCTTGGTTATGCATATGCTGATTTGACATCACATAGAGCTAGAATTGTTTATGTGATTCAACACATCTGGAAGATAAGAAGGTAGATTAACTACTGTTATCATCTATTGTGATAAGTATTTTAAAAAAATTTATATGCTTGAGAAGTGTGCCCTAAGGGATGAAACATTGTTGCATTGAAGTACACTTGTTTGGTATTTATTTTCTTGGGCAGCCTTGTGAATCGAGTTAAAGCGAAGTGAAGTATTCGTTGTTGTAAGTTTATATTTCAGATTGAGCCCTAAGGTTGAAAGTCACAGGGAATAGATTTGAGAAACCTTATGGTTGAGGTGAAATTTTGGAATCTGCATTAATTTTGCGATTCTCAAAATTTCTACAATAGGGTGTGCAAGGAATCCCAAACCTGCTTTGCAATTTTGCTATTTGTGTGATGGGCAAGGTCAGGTTCCATGTACAGAGTTCTCAATCCAAGAGCTTCATCCTTCTTCAGACATATGAGATCATAACTGTCATCAATCACAGCTGAAAGTGGCTTCTTCAAATACATACATAAACCTTTAAAGTGAAGTAGAGTTACCATTGAGCAACCAATGCATGATAGTTAACCCCATTGAGGTGGGGGAAAAGCCATTTTCCATCCATGGATGCCACAATACCAGTGTAGATCTGTAACAACTTGTGGCTCTTCAAAGAGTGTTGGATAGAGGAAGAAAAGTCCACACTAGCTTTGATACCATGTTAGAAATCACATGGTAGAGGATCTATGATGAATTCTCCAAGAAACCCCAATCCAATAAGATAAGCAAGCTGAAATATAATGCTGCATTAATGATGAAGACATAAGACTTCAAGAGAGTGTGCAACACAAGTAGAGTGAAATAGTATAGGTGACCTTGGGCAAACAAAGGAATAAACTAACTTGAATGAGATGATGCTATAAATGAAGGAGGTCGTGTATTTAGACCACTCTGTCAGGGTAAAATTGCTATATCCAGGGAGAAGACTAGGCTGAACTGATGCAGACCCCCCCTCTCTCCTAAGGGCTGCGCGACCTCCCCGTCTAGGATCGATCAAGAAACTGAGTCTGATTGACTCTTCGGGTCTTTGCTAAACCCCAAACCCACTTACACAGGTGCTTCCTCCAGATGCGCAGGTCGCATAAGACCCGCGGCTTCTCTTCTGAGCGTTGTTTGAACCTCAACGCCAAACAGGCGCTAGCTCTTCTCTGCTAAGCCCTTTTTCTCACATGACCACGAGCCTAAACAAAGGCGCGTCGTGACTTCGCGAGTCGGATATCTGTATACGAGTCACCTTGACTCTTCTGATCCCCGAAATCCCGACAAGGGCCTAGCGCTCGCTAGCTCTTTCCTTATCCTCTTTCCATATGACTCCTCGCTATGACTTGGGGCCAAACCTCCAAGCACGTTGAGATTTCACGTATCAGGTATCCTCGATGTGAGGCACCTCCGTCCTCTCAATGTCTGAACTTTCAATGTTCCAATTTGACGGTCCAGATCCTTCCTTGATCTGAAGGTCCAGATCTCGTTGGGATTTTGCGTGTCGTAGGTTCCCGAAAGCAGCTTCCTCCACACTCTCGACTTCCGAAATGCTGATATTTCGGAGCACAAATCAACGACTCAGATCCTCTGGGGATCTGACGGCTCCTATCAAATCGCAGATTTGGGCCTCGCGAATTCCTAGCATTCTGCCCTTTGACTTCTCAAATGTGCGAGTCATCGAAACGCTGATCGTTCGCCATGCACCCCTTCTGATGGACAGTTCTGATTCTTTGGCATTCAGACCGAACGACTGAGATCTTTCTTCCCTTGTGCTTAGGATTTCCTCAGACTTAGAAGACTTTCTAAGTGTTCAAAGGTTTCGAACCTTTGCTCCTCTGACGAGTCCGATTCTTGGATCTCTTTAACACTTATGAAAAGTGTTACTCCTCCTGAGCTTGGTCTTATGAAGACTCCGACTTCCCGTGCACTCCTTGTGTTTCAGGGATTTCGATAACTCAGATTCGAAGGATTTCTCGAAGAGAAATTCTTCTCGCCCTCCTGGCATCCTCCTACTCTGATTCTCCGATTTCTTGCAAAGCCTCTTTGGACTCTTAGTTGAATCTCGGATCTGTGCACTCCTTATATCGGATCTTTACGCAAGGTTCGAATTCTTGCGGGCGACTGTGCACATCTTGCACCAGTCTCTTTGCACTCTTTGCAAAGGGAAAAGTTGGTGTTATCTCTTCTGAGCTTCGGAATCGAAACAGATCTCGTCAACGCACTCCTTGCGTTCTGTTTGCACACTTTGCACCACTCGACAGAAGAGAAACAATTGAAGCTTATCCTAACATTCACAGTTCCATCTACTCATAATGAGATTCATTCATTCACTCATGAAAGCACAATAATAGAGAATTGTAAACAATGTTCACACCATGCATTGGATCAATTTTCCTCTGTTATATTCCAAAGTGAAAATGGCTGCAACTGAAATGAAAAACAACTGGAAATTGAAAATCCCCTCCTAACTTGCAACTCTCTAATTTTCAACTATCTACTCTGCAGCCAACTACCAACTACTGACTGACTAGCCTGATTCGGGCATACAAAACCTCAATTTATCTCAGAGGGCTCTTAGGGTTCCCCCCCTGGCTACTTGTCTACTTCTAAAACTTAACCTAACAACTATCTAGATCAGTCGCATTCCAGAGCCGTAGTGGAATCTCCCACTTCGCTCATAATCGTTCAAGCGTGCCTCCAGATTTTCCCGGCCTGATGTCAAGCGTGCCTTAAAAGATGAATTCCTGCGCTGAGTTAAGGCGGTCTTCACAATATCTACTGTAACTGCCAGCGTTGAGCTCCCGTACAGATTCCCAGACGCTGATAGGTCTTGCTCTGCACGAGTGACAACGATACTCCTATATTGACAGCAATGCTCCTGCATCATACTCCCCTTGACAAAAATTCATGGACTCCTGTCCATAAGCTCCTGCATTGATTTTCCATGCTTCTGGATACCAGCTTCATTTTCCCAACTGGCATCTTCTATTGGATGTCCCTTCCATTTGACCAGATATTCAAAATAGGTCTTCCTTTTGGTCTTTTTGCCAATCCTTTGATCAACAATCTTCTCCATCTGTGGTTTCTCTGCTACAAGCATTTGTTTCTCCCACTGAATCTTCTCCCGATCTTCAAATTCTGCTTGTGGCAGAATTTGATCCCACTGATTATGGTGTTTAGTGACCAGACTCCTCAATAAATTTCCCAAACTTTTGTTTACCACCTCAGTCTGTCCATATGTCTGAGGGTGATAAGCTGAGCTGAAGGACAAATCTGTCCCCAACTTCTTCCATAGTGTTCTCCAAAAGTGACCAACAAATTTTGTGTCTCTGTCTGAGACAATGCTCCTAGGTAGGCCGTGAAGTCTTACAACTTCCTTGAAAAACCCTATTTGCAACATGTGTTGCATCACTAGTCTTTTGGCATGGGATAAAATTTGCCATCTTTGAAAATCTATCCACCACCACAAATATGGAATCAAATCCTCTTTGCATTCTTGGCAGTCCCAACACAAAATCCATGCTTATTGCATCCCAAGGCCTCTCTGGTATTGGCAATGGTTGATACAATCTAGTGTTCTGTCTCTTCCCTTTTGCATGTTGGTAGATTCTACATCTGTTCACAAATTTTATTACTTCTGTTCTCATACCTGGCCAATAGTACGAATTTCTCAACTGTGCAAACATTTTATCATGGCCGAAATGTCCAACCAATCCTCCACTATGCTTTTCTTTCAAAAGGTTATCCCTCATTGAGTATTTTGGCATGCACAACTGATTCCCCTTGAACAACAATCCCTCTTGGATCATATATTCTGTCCACTGGCTTCCGTCTCTCATCACAGGATTTGCACATGCTTCATATGCTTCCTTGAAATCTGTATCATCACAATACATGTCCTTAAGGTGTTCAAACCCCAAGGTCTTCACCTGGAATTCCTGTAGAGTCAAGCATCTCCTTCTTAATGCATCAATAACTTTGTTAGCATTCCCAACAATATGTTTTATGACAAAAGTAAAATTATGCATAAACTCAACCCATTTTGCATGCCTCTGGTTCAATTTTTCCTGCCTGGTTATGAATTGTAAAGCCTGGTTATCGCTATACAAGACAAATTTCTGTGGGACAAGATAATGTCTCCATTTCTTCAAGGCTTGAATTATGGCATAAAACTCCTTGTCATATGTGGAGTATTTTCTCTTGGTCTCATTCAACTTCTCACTGAAATAGGAAACAGATTTGTTATCCTGACTCAAAACTGCTCCTATAGCAACTCCACTTGCGTCACACCTCATCTGAAATGTCTTTTCAAAATTTGGCAAGACCAGATTTGGTCGCTCTGTGATTTTCTCCTTCAGTAAATTGAAGCTCCTCTGGACCTCCTCTGTCCATTTAAAAGACTTGTGTCGTTTCTTCATTGTATCCATCATTGGCGCACAAATTCCACTGAAGTCTCTGATGCAATTCCTATAGAAACTTGCTAATCCATGGAAGCTTCTTACCTCAAACATGCTCCTTGGTGACGACCATTCTTTGATTGCTTTCACCTTCTCCGGATCCATATTCAGTTCATTTGAAGAGATCACAAAACCCAAGTAAATGAGTTTTGTCTTCATAAAAGAGGACTTCTTCAGATTTATCAACAACTTCTCTCGCTGTAGTCTCCTCATCACTAGTGTCAGGTGCCTCAAATGCTCCTTTTTAGTCTTGCTAAAGATCAGTGTATCATCCAAATATACAACCACAAACTTGCCAACAAAATATTTCAGTATTTCATTCATTAGCCTCATAAAAGTGCTCGGGGCATTTGTTAAGCCAAATGGCATAACAAGCCATTCATACAAACCTTCATTTGTCTTAAAGGTTCTCTTCCATTCATCACCTTCTCTCATCCTGATCTGGTGATATCCACTTTTCAAATCTCTTTTTGAAAAGAAATTTGCTCCACTTAAACAGACCATTAAATAATCTATTCTTGGTAAGGAAATCTAAACCTAATGGTGATCTTGTTGATGGCTCTTGAGTCTGTACACATTCTCCATCCTCCATCCTTCTTTGGACTCAACACAGTTGGTACTGCGCATGGACTCAAGCTCTCTCTGACCAAACCCTTATCTAGCAATTCTTGGACTTGGTTCTTCACTTCCTCGTTCTTTCGAGGTGTCAATCTGTATGTTGCTTTGTTTTCCAGACTTGCTCCTGGTATCAAGTCAATATGGTGGCTGATACTTCTGATGGGTGGCAATGAGTTAGGCAGCTCATCCACCACTATGTCAGTGAAATTTTTCAGCAATTCCTGAACTTCCTCAGACAAATCATCCATCGATGTACTTGTAAGGATAACTCTGGGTTTCCTCACCACAACGAACTGCATCTCCTGTTCTTTCTTGACTTCTTTCGGGAGTTCCTTCCCACTCATGAGAAGTATGCTTGTGTTGGCTTCCTCTTTCACTTTCTTCTCCTCTATTGGCAACAACATGTGTGTTCTACTTTTCTTCTCTAAGGTGTATGTATTCTTCCTCCCATCATGAATGACATTCTTGTCAAACTGCCATGGTCTTCCCAACAAAATATGGCATACATCCATGGGAATTACATCACATAGGATTTTATCTCTATATCCTCCTATCTTAAATTCAACCAAGCATTGTTTAGTAACCATTACCTGGTGTCCTTTCTGCAACCATGAGACTTTATATGGCCTCGGATGTGCAGTTGTCTCCAGCGCCAATTTCTCCACCATCTCTGTGGATACTAAGTTATCAATGCTCCCACTATCAATTATCACCTTGCATACTCTATCTTTAGTTTTGCAAGTTGTTCTGAAGACACTGTTTCTCTGCATCGGCTTTTCAACTTTTGGCTTGGGTTTTAAGAGAACCTTCCTCAACATCAGGGATGCTCCATCCTCCGCTCCTTCTGCTTCAACATCTCTTCTCTGTGCTTCTGAAATGTGAGCTTCACCTCCTCCTTCTTTCTTTTTCTCGGGACATTCCCAAGACATATGCCCTGTCTTTCCACAGGCATAGCATCTTACTTCTCCTCCTCCTCTTCTTCCTCTTCCTCTAGAAGAATTTCTTCCACCACCTTGTCTTTCTCAGGAACTTCCTCCTCTTTCCGAGTGACTATGGGGTTTCTCAGCCTCGTCCTTAGGCTTATGCGCTTTGTCATGGGCAACTCCCTTGCTTTTGTTTGGGGCTGGGATTTTACCTCTTCCTTGCTGGCTTTGTTTTCTGGCCAACTTCTCCACTGCTTTCAGTGCAAACTGATAAGCATCCTCCACTGTCCTTACTGACATCATGCTGAGCTCATCTTGGATTTCATATCTCATGCCATTTATATATCTGGCAACTTTTTCTTTATCTGTCTTCCTTTGTCCAGTTCTAATGTTCAACCTATAGAACTCTTCTGTGTATTCCTTAACTGTCATTCCCTTCTGTCTCAAGTTCTGCATCTTCCTGAACAGATTTGATTTGATAATCTTTGGGCATGAACTTAGTTTTCAACTTGGCTACCATTATATCCCAACTCTTTATCTTATGTTTGCCTTTGCTTCTCCTCTTAGCCTGTTGTTCATCCCACCACAGTGCTGTATGTTCCTTTTAGCCTGGTGACAACCTGCTTCACCCTTTTCTCTTCATCGACCTCTTCATAGTCGAAATGTTTGTCCATGGATCTTATCCAATCCAATAGCTCCTCAGTATCTAAATTGCCTTCGTACATTGGGACCTCTATATTGGCTCCGCCTCCTAATCTAGCAACTGCTCTCAACAAGTGTTCCTCGACAACATCCTCTCCTACAACTTCTTCGACGACATTCTCTCCCACAGATTCTTCGCTCTCTGCATCACTGATGTCTCCAGTGTCAGGTGCTTGTCTCTGCGTTGCCTCCATCGCCTCTAATCTTGCACGAAGTTCTCACATCTCCCTTTCTACAGCTCGATTGGCTAAAGGTTTCTCTCCTCGTCTCCTTGGCAGCATTGTGTTGACTGTTGGTCACACACAGAGTACTATTTCGAGTACTTTGTCTCTTTTCCTTTGCCTGTTGTCTGCAAGAAAAAACGTCCTATGATACCATTTGATGCAGACCCCCCCCCTCTCTCTTAAGGGCTGCACGACCTCCTGGTCTAGGATCGATCAAGAAACTAAGTCTGATTGACTCTTCGGGTCACTTACATAGGTCCTTCCTCCAGATGCGCAGGTTGCATAAGACCCGCAACTTCTCTCTTGAATGTTGTTCGAACCTCAACGCCAAACATTCGCTAGCTCTTCTCTACTAATTCCTTTCTCTCACGCGACCACGGGCCTAAATAAAGGCGCGTCGCGACTTTGCGAGTCAGATATCTGTATACGAGTCACCCCGACTCTTCTGATCCTCGAAATCCCGACAAGGGCCTAGCGCTCGCTAGCTCTTCCCTTATCCTCTTTCCATATGACTCCTCGCTATGACCTCGGGCCAAACCTCCAAGCGCGTCGGGATTTCGCGTATCGGGTATCCCCGATGTGAGGCACCTCCGTCCTTTCGATGTCTGAACACCCGATGTTCCAGTCTGACTGTCCAGATCCTTCCTCGATCTGACAGTCCAGATCTCGTTGGGATTTCGCGTGTCGGAGGCTCCTGAAAGCAGCTTCCTCCACACTCCCGACTTCCGAAATGTCGATATTTCGGAGCACAAATCAACGACTTAGATCCTCTGGGATTTGACGGCTCCTATTAAATCGCAGATTCAGGCCTCGCGAATTCCTAGCGTTCTGCCCTTTGACTTCTCAAATATGCGAGTCAAGGAAACACTGATTGTTCGCCACGCGCCCCTTCTGATGGACGGTTTTGATTCTCTAGCGTTCAGACCGAATGACTGAGATCTTTCTTTCTTTGCGGTTAGGCTTTTCTCAGACTTATGAGACTTTCTAAGTGTTCAAAGGTTTCGAACCTTTGCTCCTCCAACGAGTCCGATTCTTGGATCTCTTTAACACTTATGAAAAGTGTGACTTCTCCTGAGCTTGGTCTTACGAAGACTTCGACTTCCCTCGCACTCCTTGCATTTCAGGGATTTCGATAACTCGGATTCAAAGGATTTCTCGAAGATAAATTCTTCTCGCCCTCCTGGCGTCCTCCTCCTCTGATTCTTCGACTTCTTGCAAAGCCTCTTTCGACTCTTAGTCGAATCTCGGATTTGTGCACTCCTTACACTGGATCTTTACGCAAGGTTCAAATTCTTGCGGGCAACTATGCACAACTTGCACCGATGTCTTTGCACTCCTTGCAAAGGGAAAAGTTCATGTTATCTCTTCTGAGCTTCGAAATTGAAACAGAGCCCGTCAATGCACTCCTTGCATTCTGTGTGCACACTTTGCACCACTCGACAGAAGAGAAACAATTGAAGCTTATCCTAACATTCACAGTTACATCTACTCATAACGAGATTCATTCATTCACTCATGAAAGCACAATAACAGAGAATTGCAAACTATGTTCACACCATGCATTGGATCAATTTTCCTATGTTATATTCCAAAGTGAAAATGGCTACAACTGAAATAAAAAACCACTGGAAATTGGAAATCCCCTCCTAACTTGCAGCTTTCTAATTTCCAGCTATCTACTTTGCAACCAACTACCAACTACTGACTAACTAGCCTCATTTGGGCATACAAAACCTCTATTTATCTCAGAGGGCTCTTAGGGTTTCCCCCCTGGCTACTTGTCTACTTCTAAAACTTAACCTAACGACTATCTAGATCAATCGCATTCCAGAGCCGTAGTGGAATCTCCCACTTTGCTTGAAATCGTTCAAGCGTGCCTCTAGATTTTCCCGGTCTAATTTCAAGCGTGCCTCAAAAGATGAATTTCGGCTAAGGAGGTCTTCACAATATCTCCTGTAACTGCCTGTAATGATCCCAAGCCAAATTTTTCGCTTGAAATCACTAACTACCACTGATTTGTTGATGTGCAGGTGTTTATTGAGTTATTAAGTGCATTCATACAAGATTTATCCAACACATGAAGATCACAATACATTCAAGATATAGAAGCACAAGCAAAGATCTGACCTTTTATTATGAGCAATATGGAATCAATACAATAGATAGCCGATCTGGCATAATCCTCAGATGGCCATACAAACAATAGATATGGGCTTCTACAAAATGCTCTGTCGATACAAAATAACATCCAAAGGTTGGATGAGTGATCAATACAAGCAGATCTAAATGCCAAACCTTCCAGCTAAAGAATGTCACGCTCCAAGACAAGGCTGGAACCCTCCACAATTCGGCCCTGATGGAAGAAGTCTCCAAGTGAGCTCAAAACCTGGATAGATGATAGATCAGGGAAGTAGGATCTCCCTCTTGAAGTCTCAATCCCAACGTCCAATGCCAACTTCTCCAAATGTTGGATCTCCTAAGGGAGTTGCGCCCTCCTGAATAGTTGGAACCCTAGGCAACTCGCCCTTGAAGAAGGAGACCTCCAAATGATGTGAAACTCTCCAAGAATGTAGATCGGCTATAAGAACCTTGTGGGAGAAGTTTTAGATCCAGATCTTAAGTAGATCTCTCTAGATCTGAGAAATACAGAATAATGGGACGTCCTCCTAACCTCCAAATCGTCCCAGATTGTAGTTGGAGATTGAGTGATGATAACTCTTCGAAGAAGCCCTCAAGATGATGATGGAGCACCTGCAAGTAAAACCCAAATGATAGAATGCCCAACGCTCCTCCTGATTGGCTAGATTGAACCCTTCTCAATGGTATGGTGCGCCCTTGCTGGAAACTCCAAAACAGTACGGCCTTGCTATCTTCTTAAGCGCTAGAAGGAGATATGCTGAGAATAGAATGGTGTGGAGGAATCTTTCATCCCTGAGACCAACCTGTGGAACAAGGTGAGTGGATATTTCACCATTGAGTTGCTCACAAGGGTTTGGACAACAAAACCCCCAAATTGAATGCTCAAGAGCAATAACAAGCAATATATCAAATCCAGAATGAATAATGGGTGCGCCCCAGCCGCTTACTTATACTTTTTCCTTCTAATTCTCTGTTGAGTTAGGTTAACTCCCAGAATTAACTTCTATTCTTCTGTTGAGTTATCTTTTACTCCTTTTATCCCTTTTCTTTCTCAAGTCAACTTAAAAATATAACTTTAGCCTAGTTGACCTTTCCCCTCAGTGTGAGACTATGACCTAGTGGGGGTGCCCAGGCCACTGAGTCTCCTCATCACCTCTCTAAGAGGTGGGGGAAATTACAGTCTCCCCTGCTTGAAATTGCTTGTCCTCAAGCAATTCCAAACCTACTTCTCTAACCACGTGCTCCTTTTCCCAGGTGGCATCCTCAATGGGTAAATCCTTCCACCTGACCAGGTACTCCTTGATGCTTCGGTTTTTGAGCGTCTTCTCTCGGACCTCCAATATCTCTTCCGGAATCAGAATAAGCTGTCCCTCTTCGTCCATGGGGGGTAATACCTCAATAGGTTTGATGTGTTGGCCGAGGGCTTTCTTAAGACAGGAGACATGGAAGATGTTGTGTATTTTGCTGCCCTGTGGAAGCTCCAGCTCATAAGCTACAACCCCTATCTTCCTGCTGACTCTATAAGGACCAAATAAAGTGGCTGCAGTTTTTCCGCTCCGCTTCTTTTAATGGAAGCCATCCTGTATGGTTGCAACCTCAGATAGACTAAGTCACCAATCTCAAAATTACGGTCAACTCGGTGCTTGTCTGCTTGGACCTTCTGTTGGTTTTGTGCCCTCTGTAGATGATCCTTTAGTTCCCTGAGAATATCTTGGCTCGGTTGTATCCAATCATGTACCATAGGTGCCCTGATGTCATCGAACGCAATCTCCACAAACGATAAAGGATCATAGCTATACAAGGCTCGGAATGGTGACATGCCAATGGACATATGCTGGGTGGTGTTGTAGCAATACTCTCCCAGATGCAACTATCTGGCCCATGCTTTTTGTTGCCCTGCCACATAGTTTTTGAGGTAGCCCTCCACCCACTTGTTGACTATCTTTGTCTGTCCATCCGTCTGAGGGTGATAGTTGGTGCTAGGGGTCAAGGTCGTACCAACCAACCTGAATAACTCCTGCCAGAAAGTACTCATAGATCTGCTATCTCTATCGCTGACAATGCTCTTGGGTAGGCCGTGCAACCTGAAAATCTCCTTGAAGAACAGTTCAGCCACCTGTGCTGCACTAAAGTCGGTAGCTATGGTGAAGAAATGTGCAAACTTTGTTAACCTGTCCACCACTACAAATATGCAGTCCTTCCCTTGTGTCTTTGGCAGCCCGGTGATGAAATCCATGGATATGCTTTCCCACTTGTGCTCCAGAATGGGCAAGGGTTGCAATAGTCCTGCTAGGTGCATGTGCTCATCCTTGTTTGCTTGACATGTAGTACACTCTTTGATGTGCTTAATCACATCCTCCTTGAGACCCTTCCAAGAGAACCTTTCTCTCACCTGCTTGTATGTCTTGTTGATCCCTTGCTGCCCTGCCATTGGTGAGTCATGGAACGCTTGCAATACTTTAGCCTTGAAGGTCGATCCAGGAACCAAGAAGATTCGGTCTTTGTAGTATATGAGGTCATTTATAACCTTGAAATCTTCATCTTGTACCTGTCTGTCTAGTAGCTGGCACGCAAACCGATCCTCTGCATATTCCATCACCAGATGGTCTTTCCAGTCAACTGTTACCCCTGTTATGGCAAAGATGGATGGCCTCCTGGATAAGGCATCAGCCACCACATTGTTCTTCCCCTTGACAAACTCAATGTCAAAGTCGTAGGCCTGTATTCTACTTACCCATTTTTGTTGCCTCTCGTTCAAGTCCTTCTGTTCCAATAGATATTTGAGACTGTTATGATATGACTTGACCACAAACCTGGCACCGACCAAGTATTGCCGAAATTTGGCTAGTGCATGCATGATAGCCAACATTTCTTTGTCATAAATGCTGTAGAGTAGTTCGGGACCCCTGAGCTTCCAACTCTCATAGGCAAGAGGATGCCTCTTCTGCATCAGCACGGCCCCTATTCCTTCCCCGGAGGCATCACACTCCAAGGTAAAAGGAAGACTGAAATCTGGAAGGGCTAAGACTGGGCACGTACTCATCACTTCCTTCATCTTGTCCATCGTTATTTGAGCCTCTTCGTCCCACTTGAAGGCTCCCTTCTTAGTCAAATCGGTCAAAGGTGCACACAGCTGAGAAAATCCTTTGACGAATTCCCTGTAATATGTGCACATACCCATAAATCCTCTCAATTCGGTGAGTGTCTTAGGAGTAGGCCATTCCATGATGGCTTGTATTTTCTCTTGATGTACCTGTACCCCCTTTGCCCCGATGATGTGTCCTAAATAGAGGACCTCTATCATTCCAAACTCGCATTTGGGCTCCTTAGCATACAGTCACTGTTCCTCCATGATTGACAAAATTTGATCCACATGCCTGAGATGCTCCTCCCACGTCTTGCTGTAGATAAGCAAGTCATAAAAAAATACCAACAAGTACTTCCTCAGCTGCTTGTTGAACACATGGTTCATACAGGACTGGAATGTAGCAGGGGCGTTGGTTAAGCCAAAGGGCATCACCAAAAACTCATAATGGCCGTAGTGACATCTAAAAGTTGTTTTTGAGATGTCTTCCTCCCTCATCTTGATCTGATGATAACCAGAGCGAAGATCAATCTTCGTGAAGTAGATGGCCCCATGCAATTCGTCCAACAGTTCATCAATCCTGGGTATCGGGTCCCTGTTTTTTATGGTCATTTTTTTCAAAGCCTTGAAGTCAATGCACATCCTCATAGTGCCATCCTTCTTCTTCACCAGCACTACTGAAGAAGCAAAAGGGCTACTGTTGGGTCTGATGTGCCCCATGTCCAAAAGTTCCTTGATGGCCTTCTCTATCTCATCTTTGTACTTCTTGGGGTGTCTGTATGGTGTGGTGATAACTGGTTTGGCCCCTTCCTCTAGCTCAATAAGGTGCTCAAACCCCCTATCTGGTGGTACCCCTGGAGGAACAGGCCCAAACACCTTGTGGTGCCTGTCAATGATTTCTTTGATCTCTGGGGTGTAGTGAACCTTGCCCTGTTCATCCACACGTGTCACAATCCTGCATTCGGCTGCGTATACTATCTCATCCCTTCGGAATATGGCCTCCATCCTCTTGACTGTGACTACCTTTGCCACATTCCCTGTCATGCCCCGAAGCACCACCTTTCGTCCACCCTCCTCTATGAATGACATTTCCATGGTTTTGTAGTTGGTGGTGATAGGCCCCAATGTGTTGAGCCACTGAACTCCTAGGATGATGTTGGTGTCCGGAAGGTCCATGACATAGAGGTCTTGTATCAGCTCGTGCCTTCCCAAGGTAAGCTTCATGCTCGAAATATATCTGTCACAAGGCATAGTGCTTCCTCCTGCAACCTCCACTTTGAATCCTTCAAATTCTACTATGGGTATGTGCCTCCTCTTCAATAATTCTACATCAATGAAGTTGTGGGAAGCTCCTCCATCAATCAAGACTGAAACTCTTTGACCCTGCAAGACCCCTTTCATTCGGAAGGTGTTATACTTGGGTACCCCACTGATAGATGCCAAGGTGGCCATACTATCCTATCCTGTGATCTGTTCCTCCTCTACTGCCTCAGTGGTTTCTGCCTCCATGTTCTGTATCTGGCCAATCTCATCTTCCTCTTCGTTGTCTGAAGTGACCTCAATGTAGTGCACCTGACCACGTCCCATGCACTTGTGTGATGGGTTCCATGGTTCTTTGCATGTGAAGCAGAGTTTCTTTCTCCTCAGTTCTCTCCTAGTGTTGTCATCTATTCTTCCACGGCCCCTGTCAAAACCCTTAGGGTCACGTCCTCCCTGGTTTATTGGAGGCCTTTGATCTTTTCCACCATTGTTGAGAGGTGGTCTGGGTATGAATTTAGGTTTAGCGGCTGGACCCAAATCCCTCGTCTTCCAAATGGTCTCTTGTAGGCTTGAAGGCTTGAAGGCCTTTCCCAACCCTTCAAGGGTTCCATCAACGCTTCTGTGAAAAGCATCATGAGCCTGGTCGGGACATATCTTGCACCATCACTGCCTACCTTTGAAATTCATCAATGTATGCTTCAGTTGTACCTGTTTGCTTGAGTTGGGTGAGCTCCCGGAAATGTAACTCAGGATCTCCTTGATCAAATCTATCAATGAGCCTCTGAGTGAATCTTGTATAGGACACAATCTGATTGTGGATGAGTGTGGTGAGTCCGTGATACCACCAGTCATGAGCCTTGCCATCCAAGTACAGAGTGGCAAACTTGATGGCCTCCATCTCCCTCATGGGGTTGAGCTGTAAGTAGGTATCCATCTTTTGTACCCAAGATTGTGCTGTCATCTTGGCCGTACCATCAAAGTATGGAATCTCTATCTTCCCTGCTCTCCGTTCAAACTCAAAATTGCCCCTGTGGTTTGTCCTAGGTTGATTTCTGAACCTGAGTTGGCAATACTGTACTAGGGACATCTGTCTTTGGACACTCATATCCAAACTGTAGTACTCCTTGGTACTGCTCACCAGTTGTTCCACAAAGTCTTCAACCTGTTCCTGTTGCCCCTGCTCATCTGTGAATGTGGGCATGTAAGGTCTAGGGCTAGCTCTACTACCTGAGTGTCGGCCAAGCTGTTCATCTGTGAACGTAGGCATGTATCGCCTCTGATTGACCCTGCTACCCATCTGACCCTGGGCCGTGTCTCCTTCCAGACTTCCTTCGGATCTGGGGGATTTTTTCGGATTATATCTGATCTCCTCATGGCCTCCACCGGATCCACCAGCCTCCTTATTCCCATATGTATCAGGGTTCTTCCCTTGATGGGTCACTTGCATCAGAAGTTCATGTAGCTTGGATTGATTCTTGTTCATTATCTGCAAGTTCTCGTCAACCCTCTTTAATGTTTCAGAGAGTTCGGCCTGTCCCCTTCTGCTGGTTTCATGGTACTCGCCCAAGTGTTGGACCAATGTGCTTTCTGTGCGGTTGACAAATTGCTGGAACTTGTCAAACTAGGCTGCTATGAGAGCCAAGCCTAGAGGCTCATGGTCATCCCCTGACCCTTCCATTTCGGCCTCTGTTTCACTGCTCGGTTTCTTCCTTCGACCCATAAAAATACCACTGTACCTCTGCATGCGCTGATCCTTCCACAGGTTTGGAGGATCGAAGCTCTGATACCACTGTAATGATCCTAAGCCAAAATTTTCGCTTGAAATCACTAACTACCACTGATTTGTTGATGTGCATATGTTTATTGAGTTATTAAGTGCATTCATACAAGATTCATCCAACACATGAAGATCACAATACATTCAAGATATAGAAGCACAAGCAAAGATCTGACCTTTTATCATGAGCAATATGGAATCAATACAATAGATAGCCGATCTGGCACAATCCTCAGATGGTCATACAAACAATAGATATGAGCTGCTACAAAATGCTCTGTCGATAAAAAATAACCTCCAAAGGCTGGATGATTGATCAATACAAGCAGATTTGAGTGCCAAACCTTCCAGCTGAAGAATGCCACGCTCCAAGAGAAGGTTGGAACCCTCCACAATTCGGCCTTGATGGAAGAATTCTCCAAGTGAGCTCAAACCCGGATAGATGATAGATAAGGGAAGTAGGATCTCCCTCCTAAAGTCTCAAGCCCAACGTCCAATGCCAACTTCTCTAAATGTTGGATCTCCTAAGGGAGTTGCGCCCTCCTGAATAGATGTAACCCTAGGCAACTTGCCCTTGAAGAAGGAGACCTCCAAATGATGTGAAACTCTCCAAGAATGTAGATCAGGCTATAAGAACCTTGTGGGAGAAGTTTCAGATCTAGATCTTAAGTAGATCTCTCTAGATCTGAGAAATATAGAATAATGGGACGTCCTCCTAACCTCCAAATCGTCCCAGATTGTAGCTGGAGATTGAGTGATGATAACTCTTTGAAGAAGCCCTCAAGATGATGATGGAGCACCTACAAGTAAAACCCAAATGATAGAATGCCCAACGCTCCTCCTGATTGGCTAGATCGAACCCTTCTCAATGGTATGGTGTGCCCTTGCTGGAAACTCCAAAACAGTACGACCCTGGTATCTTCTGAAGCGCTAGAAGGAGATATGCTGAGAATAGAATGGTGTGGAGGAATCTTTCATACCCGAGACCAAGCTGTGGAACAAGGTGAGTGGATATTTCACCACTGAGTTGCTCACAAGGGTTTGTACAACAAAACCCCCAAACTGGATGCTCAAGAGCAATAACAAGCAATATATCAAATCCAGAATGAATAATGGGTGCGCCCCAGCCTCTTACTTATACTTTTTCCTTCTAATTCTCTGTTGAGTTAGGTTAACTCTCAGAGTTAACTTCTATTCTTCTGTTGAGTTATCTTTTACTCCTTTTATCCCTTTTCTTTCTCAAGTCAACTTAAAAATATAACTTTAGCCTAGTTGAACTTCCCCCTCAGTGTGAGACTATGACCTAGTGGGGGTGCCTAGGCCACTGAGTCTCCTCATCATCTCTCTAAGAGGTGGGGGACATTACACTGCCAGCGTTGAGCTCCTGTACAGCTTCCCAGACGCTGATAGGTCTTGCTCCGCGCGAGTGACAGCGATGCTCCTGCATCATGAACTTACTCTGAGATACAATAAAATACAACAAAGTGTAATAATGTGTGTCTCAACATTGTGAAGGTTCTATTAGTGAGATTGCATCCTTTTGTCACTACTAATAACTTTGAACCTTGTACAACTTTTCTCTGCCATATTGACTCGTTTGGGCCTCTTTTAGGTTACTTTTCTTTTTCTCTTTTGTTTTGTTTTTGTTTTGTTGAGTGGGTTTTGATATATGCAAATATCAACAAGACAAAGGGAGGGTTTCCCCTCAGCCCTAATGTCTTCTTGTTGGAGCAAACTTGCCCTTCTTCTAATATTACACAAGCAGATATGTACAAGTAATTTCCAGCACCCAAATCAACCTAAGAAAAACAAAAGAAAGACGAAGATCCTTACATTGAAACGCCCCTTGACTTCTTCCTTTTAAAATATCTTTATCTAGGATTGGAGTGGAACTCCCACACTTCCAACCATGCCTCTAACAAATGAAATTATCTTATATTTATAGGCTTTTACCTCGAGAAAGTCTTAATTAAGGCATTACTCCATAAAGCCCCTGTAGGGTTTGACGGATCTTCAACATGCCATGTGGAGGCTTCTAATGCTAGGGCACACCTTCCAAGGCTTCTTGAAACCCTACCACACCCTCTTTCTCTTTATACATGAGTAGTCAGTGATAAATGTTGTGATTCTTCATTGTGTTGGCGATGCTTCATAGACATATGGATGACTCAATTTCGATGGATGCTTGACCTTGGTTAGATTGCTAGTATGGCACCCTTACCTAGGAGGTTGTTATCCTAATCAACATGATGACTATCCCATTGGGTGCACACAATGGGGGAGTCGGTTGCTTGATTAGGAGAGGTACCTACCTAGGAGGAGGAGCATTAGGCACTTGGAGGAGGGCATTTAGCCCTAGGAGCATCAGACCATGTGCCATACACCTTAGAGGTTATATACTTGACTCGAGGACGCTTGGGTTGAGGAGCATACTTCATGGAGTTTGGTTCTAGAGTTGGATATCAATGTTGAAGACAAACATTGGAGCATGATAATTATGTTGGCACAAATGGAGAAGCATTAGGCACATTAGAGGGCATGTGGCGCATAGTTAGAGGGGGAATGCCTTACATGAGGACACTTGGAAGCCACCGTGGAAGAGGTAGCATTGGACTAATAACTTGTTGGAAAGCACACCATCCCGGAGGAGAGGTGTTGAGCCCTAAGATAATCATGCTTAGAAGGTGTTTCATCTTGGGTGTTGGATAAACGCGAGTATGACACTTGTACATCAGTGTACTGTAGAGCGCTCCATGTGGGGTTTCTTTGTTGGTTACTTGTATGGACATAAGCCTTTGCTTTATGTTAGACTCTCTCACCTATTGTATATATGAAGGGAGGAAAAGTCTATGTATATTTGTAATTGTCTTGGAGAAGTCTTGGAGGGAGCAAGAAGCTAGGGTTTGTGATGTAAACCCTAGGAGAATGCATGAAAAAGAGAGAGATGCCTTAGATATTCTTGGAGAGTTTTCTCTTGTGAGATTCTAGGGTTTGTTCTATGCAAGTGAATTCTAGAGACAAACATGAATTTAGAGGAAGTGACGATTTGTCTTGTTGAGCTAATTGCTCAAATGATATTGTAGCCTTATTTTTGTTGATGCAATATCATTAAGAGCCTACCTAGATGAGTCTTGAGATTGGCATGATGCCTTTCTTGAAAGAAGACTGGTTTATTGTACTCTTCATTCCCTGGAGGTCTTGGTGCTTGCGTTGATGCAAGAGCGTACGACTTAGGGTTTGAGGATTC